>CM028760.1:40040117-40280933 GCA_016801395.1 Leptodermis oblonga
CGGTTACGAAAATCAGAAAATCACAGGGGGGTTATTTGAGCTTTTTAAACCACATTGGGGTTCTTAATAACTTTCGTAAACTACATAGGAGTTTTAAGGAATTTGCCCATTCAAAATTACAATTCAATTCTAATTCGGTTCAACCAAACATACCCTAAAATCATTTAGAGCATCTCCAAAACAAACCCAATTGCAAATTGCTGCAATTTGGCTAAAGACAACTGCGTTGTGTAGCTGGGTTCCAATCAAGGTGCACATGGCAGGAAAATATGCAAAAAATATGCAAACTTCTACTGTTCCTCCACAAATATGCGGAGAGGACTGTAGAAGTTTGCATCTTCATTCTTTTCTTCTTTTTTTTTTTTTTACGTCAGTTTTTTAAGGTCCACTTGCATTATAAAATATTTATATTAGTTATGTAATTTGCAATTTAGTCCTTAATTTCTTTAATTATTAATTTATTATTGTATATTAAATATATGATTTACTCCTAATAATAATAGTTTTATTTTTGCTAAATTACTGCTTATAATTATTTTGTAATTTTTAACACTTGACATTACACTTTATGAATTATGATTGGTTTATTGTTCAGTGAAAAAGTGTACATGATTTCATGACTGCATGGATTATCATGCACAATATGATTATTGGGGATAAATGTGATATTACATTCTCAATTAACCTAAATCTTATTACATAGCCGTCTACAGTTGAAATTGATCAAGATGAAAACTATCGATTTCAAAAATTTCTTTCTCGATATGGATAAATAATAATAAAGATGTTCATATGGAGCTTTGTAATGCACTAATAGAGCATTTGTGAGACAAACATTCGATGATTCGAATGAGAAATAATGAATGATTAGTATTGTATTATTAATAATGATCTAATGTAATATTTTGTTTTATGTTTACGTGAGATTGATAAATAAATTCCTATTATGAATTAAAATAGTTATGTGAAATGTATTAATTAGTATTTTAGTATTAAGAAGAAATTTCTTAATACTTTCGTTCACCATTTATTAAATGCGTAATAATTACAATAAAGTAGGGGTATTATGTAAAAAAGTGAAAAAGTACAAAAATAATAAACTATATATATATATATATATATAAGTAAGGAAGAGAATTTTAATAGAATATTCTTTTTTAGAGATGAAGATGGGAGAAATGGTAGGAGTAAAATTACTGTAGCTCCTGTTAAATGAGGAAAAATTTACTTTCAAATGAAGAAATGGTTGGAGATGACCTAAAATCATTTTATGCACTCAAAAAAAATTCATTAGATTAATTAATTTTTAACTAAAATTTTCTCACGTTATTAGCATATTATTAATTATTTTATTAAAGGGCGCTGCTAAATGGCCTGATTCGGTCCGGCACTGACGCACGTGAATAGAATTCCACATCAGCGCCTAGGTACAAAATTCCAACTAAACCTTAAACTATCTAAAACAATACGGTAGCGACAACAAACAATACTATCTCCCACTAAAAAAGTTACAGTTAGCCACAACAAATAATACAGTCTTTCAACATTTACAAATTTAAAAAGAAATAGCTGACACATCTTCCTCAACATCAAGAAACAATAGCTCATATTCTCCAAATTCCATAACTCCAGTTCATAGTTACAGACTTATTTTCCTCGAACTCTATAACTCCAATTCTATGTTGTAGACCCATTTTTTCCAAACTCCATAACTCAACTTCTATGTTGCAGAATCATATTCCTCGAAGCCTTCCCCACTTCTATGTTGCAGACACATCTTTCCCAAACTCCATAACTCCACTTTTATTTTGCAGACTCATCTTCCCCAAACTCCATAACTCCACTTCTATGTCCCACACTCCATAACTTCACTTATATGTTGCAGAATCATCTTGCCCAAGCTAGAAGTTGCAAACTCATCTCTTCCCCAAACTTCATAACTCCAATTCTATGTTGTAGACTCATCTTCTTCAAACTCCATACCTCCACTTTTATGTTGCAAACCCATCTTCCCCAAACTGCAGTGTCTACACTATCACCAATCCAACACCCACAACTTTTTGACAATCAAACAAAAAAAATACAATCTCCTACAAAAAACTATACAGTTACTCATAACAAACAATACAATTTTCAAACAATAAACAATACAGTCTTGTATTTAATTTCATGCCACCTTTACGGATTTAAAACAACAATATGCTCTAAACAACAACAGGAAACAACAGAAAATGGGTCGAGAATCTTAACTTAAAAGTTTTTAAAAAGTTTATACACATCTTTCTAGCAATTAAATAAAGCAATACAGTCTCCCAAAACAAACGATACAGTGATCACAACAAACAATAGTCTAGTATTCAATTCAATACAACCTTTACGATTTTATAACAATAATATTTTCAAAACAACAACAAGAAACAACAGAAAAGGGGATAGAAAAAGAAGAAGAGAGAGGAGGAGAAAGAAGTAAAATTGTCGAGAAGAAAGAGGGAAAAGAAGAGAAGATAGAAAAAAGAGTGGGGGAAGGGGAAGGAGAAGGAGAAAAGAAGAGAGTGATGGAAAATATGAGGGGGATGTTTACATGTTTTCCTTCCAACTACCAAGGTCAAATTAGTAATTTTGACTCATGGGACCCATCTAGACCCGCGTCGGGACGACCATAATTGGAATAAAAACTTTATTAAAATAGCCCAGCTCTTTATTAGGAACTGATATTTGATATGAATTCCACGATGACTATCTTGATTTTAAAAATAAGATAAAGAAACAAAAAACTGCGTAGATATATCAATTTGTGTTACATGACATGTGAAGATCTTATGTTCTTTTTTCTTACATCTATGTATATTTTAAAATGTCGTAATTTTAATTTAAATATACACTACAAGAAAAAAGGCATTTGGTGATCGGACTCGGGGTGACTGGAATTTCGGGAGTCACCAAATATACCTTTTGGTGACCATATTTTGCTTAGTCATCTAAAACCACATTCGATGCAGCTTTTGGTGACCATCTGAAACAGTCAGTTACCAAATCGGTCACCAAAGCCATGGCGGGAGAAATTCCCACCAAATTTTGGCTATTTGGTGACCAATTTTAGTGACCAAAAAAATTTGAGTCGCGAAGTTGCCGGCCGTTAGTGTTTTGGTGTCCAACAAAATGATCACTAAATTGGTGACCAAATGTAGTGGTCACTAAACTATTTGGGGCCACGTTTGGTGACAAATTTAGTGACCAAAAAATACGATGCTCACGGTTATTAATGTCCCATTTATGGGTCCCACGCATTATTTTTCATAGGCCCCTGTGATTGGTGACCAAATTTTGTATTGGTCACTAAAGTATTCAGGATGTCCCACAAAGATTACACGTGATGGTAACATTAAATAGTTACTGTTAGTGGACCCCCTTAAACGGAATGAAATTGGTGACCAATTTGTTAGACGGTCACTAAATGAGAAATATGCCAAAATGGAAATTACAGGTGTCCGTTAGAGCCCACAAATAGTGTTACCTTTTTGTGACCACGATGATGACCGAACATAAAATGGTCACCGTATTTTTTTGATTTGCGGGGGCCCAGACATTTATTCAACTTTTGTGATTGTAATGGGTGACCAAATTTGTGTATAGCCACTAATGAGGTAGAATGAACTATTAAAACCGATGATGTAGCATTTTTTAAAAGGGTCCCACTAAGTAAGTATCACTTTGGTGACTACATATAGTGACCATTATATTATACGGTCACTAATTAGATGTAAATTAGACGTAAGTGACACATGTCTGGTGAAATAATAATTTTAGTGACCGATATTGGTCACCAAAGAAATTGTCCAAAATGTAGTATAACTTATGGTGTTTTTTGGTGACCGAATAATGCGGTCACAAAAAAATGAATACAATTATTATCACTAACTTCTCTTCCCTCAATGGTTATCACTCACTTAGACAAGATTTTAATAACAATTCCTAGCATACAACTGGTCTAT
This sequence comes from Leptodermis oblonga, assembly GCA_016801395.1. NCBI lineage: Eukaryota > Viridiplantae > Streptophyta > Magnoliopsida > Gentianales > Rubiaceae > Leptodermis > Leptodermis oblonga. The sequence goes on from CM028760.1 coordinate 40,044,110, forward strand.
GCACATAATTAATGAAAATAATAATTAGTACATTAATCCATTAATTAAAAGCATGGATATCCATAACCTATTCCCCTATATTTAATAATGTATTCCAAAATACAAAGTTTGGAAAAAATTTCAATCGAAAATTAGTAATTCACTTCAACCATATGGTAATACAAATAATAACAACTAATACGGTTAAAGCTATAACACAGAAAGTCAACTGTCGAATGAAATTCTCTATGTTATGATTATGGCTTTGCGAACGGCCTAAATGAACGTGGTTGTCTGAAACCTCTTTATGTCCAAATGGTGTTCTTGTAGAGCTGAGTGATGGACTATAGTTGTGATCTTTTCCGCAACTGTTGTCCCCTTCATGGCTCAAAGGAAAACACCAAGACCAAAAGCCACATTGTTTCCCCTCACAAGTGAAATACAATCGGCCTTTACTAGATTTGTTGGAGTCAACAATCTTCAAAGCATCTTTACGATTGCAATGATAGTACTGGTATCGATACCTAATGTGTCCATCATTTGACTAAGCACTTGTATGCATCTACAAAGGAAATGGTTGTTTTGATGATAGAAAAGTTATAAAAAAGCCATAAGAAAGACATAATTATAAATCTAAACCAACACAGTCCAACAATTATATGCAAAGTATATATGAACTCACGACGTCATGATTACAAAACATTTGATGATATTCACATATGGTTAATAACATAACCAACCAGTGAACATGGTATGTCAACTCTGTCTAAAACAGCCAAACTATAGCAAATGTACCGAAACTACTATTACTGTTCTAAGTGTTAACATAAATATGTTGATTGCATCAAAATTCAGTACTTGAAAGAAAATACCTACTGTAAACGTTGATGACTTAAGGTTGGAACTCCAGTTTTAAGATACAAAAAATACAGAATCATTCAATCAAATCTTCCAAGAAAGAATGAACTAAAACAAAGACCACATTCCCTTCCTACCCATGTTTTGAACTGAAAGCTAGAACTGATAACACAATGATTGATTTACGAAAAAATTTAATATTTCGTAGAAACAAACTATACAGAAACCTAATTACCTATGGAAACTTCATATTTGACCAACATGACGCCTATACATCCCATTCAAATGCATGGAATATCACTAAAAAATAGTATAACCATTCAATTACATCATATCTACACAGCGAAATAAGGAAAAGCACCAAAATCTGTATTACACACCCAAATTTTGGCCAAATGTCACCCAACTAAAATGCTCTCAATAAACACAACATTTGTATACAAAGTTTACATATATATATATATATATATATATATACATCTCATTAAAATAACAATTCAGTGAAATTGATTATACTTAAATTTGAAACATCTAATTTTTTTCAGCCAAGAATAAGAGAAAACTAGATGAGCCTTTGGGGACACTATGATCTCAGCATTCCATCAATTTGCCCCCAAAAATAATGGTTTTCCAAAAAACTTTTGTCCCCATTCCCTCCTAATCAACATTGAACAGGAACAAAATGATAGAATGGGAGAAATAAAAAATATTTCTTTACATGAACAATCATACACAGACAACAAAAACAACACATTAGAACAAAGATCAATGATTAAAAAATGATGATCATAAGATAATGATGTGTGTACCAGAGAAAACCGAAGATAAAGAGAAAGAAGCATAGAAAAAAAACAACTCAACAATTAGGATTTTCATTCTTAAGCCTCTAAAACCAAATATGCTTAATTTCCCCTTCCAAAGTCTATACAAAATTATTTCAAGAGTGTCAAAAAGGTTCCAAATGATGGGAAACACATTTACTGTACAAAACCAAAAAAAATTGATAAATGAAAACTTATCAGCCTTAGGCAATCAATATCCCATACATAAAAGAAAACGATTTGTGCTAGTTCTTCATGGTCAAAAATTAAGAAAATTACATCCAGCAAGGCATGTTATTTATGGCTAAATTAAAAATGTTAGCATAAGCCACGTAATATATTTACCATAGTAGAAGGGGCGAATGAGGTATTTTTCCAGCGCCTACTAGCAAATATCTCCTAACGTGCACCTAATCGACCAATCTATCCACCGGGTTTTGAAATGGCTGCCACGACCATGGATCGCCGGAGATGAATTGCATCGATGTTCTTCAAGGCCGATCGGGGAGGATGAAGGTTCGAGGGATAATGACGGGGTGGGTTAGGGTATCGAATTAATTTGGGGGAGAAAATATGGGCTGGGCTGGGTCAATCTTGCAACGGGTTAAATTGTTGGGTCAATAATATGAGAAGGGAAAATTATTTGTGATTCTTGGGCTTACTACATAAAATTGAGATGCATTACGAGGCCCATAAAAGTTTTTGGGCTGTTTTGGAATTAAATTTTGTTGAGACAGATTTTCAAAATTAGACTATGACACCCTTTTAATATCAAATCAGTCCATACAATTTAAAAGTTTCCAAAACATGACACCCTAATGTTTTTGAGTTGCCCAAATTTTATCCATAATTACAGAATTTGTTGTGAAATAGTTATAACTAATAAATTTGGGGATAAACGTGATATAATGTTTGACAATTTAGGATATTATTAATTTTTCATTGAACTACTAGTAACATCCACATAGTGTATGAACAATTGGACAACTACCTTCTACTAATATAAGTATTTAAAGTAGTTATACGTTCCTAATTATCAGATCGATTCGATGAATAACTTCAAATTGCTTTGATGTGTTTAACCTATACATACATTCATTCACGTATGCTTGATTGTATCACTAGATGACTTAGTATTGTATATTAGATCGAAGGTCATTCTAACAGTAACAACTAGAGATTACTTTCAACTTGAGATTTAGTGGATATGTCATGCATTGATTATATATGATTATTATTATCGGTCTATGGTTTAACGAAGTATTACATAATATCTTGGTACATTTGATTCTTAAAATTGTAATTTTTCCAATTCGATTTATTAATTCAAAATTTGTGTACAATCCAAAAGTACATAATTTAAAAGAATCTTACATATTTTTCCTTAATAATTAAAGGTCATAAGATAATACAAGTGAAAAGTAATTAATTTTAATTAAAAATCTAAATTTGAGAAAAGAGAGTGAGTTTTAAAAATTTATTTTGAGAGGGAAAAATTTTGGGAAAAAATTGGGCGCATAAAGTTGGCGCCCAATTGAAAATTCTGGCCAAATATTCCAAATTGGTCAACGGTAACCCATAGTCAAAACACGGGGAAAGAGAGGGAAGGGAAAAGTTCCCAGCACTTAGAAAATTTTGAACAAAACTCTTCTTCAGGCCACTGATAAAATTGAAAGGATTTAACTCACCGGGGAAGACGAGGCGTAGCGCCCACGGCGCCGGTAACAGCAACAGTACATGAGGCAAAACACGGGGAAGCTGAGGGACGGGGAAAAGGGTTCAACACTTAGTAAATTTTCAACTCAACTCTCCATAAGCTCGCCAATCACAGTGAAAGGGTTCAACTTAAGGGAAAGACGATACGGAAAGACTACGGCTCCGGTAACATCAACGGTAAGTCCGTATTGAAAATGAACTACTTACCTTGGCTAGTATTGTTTATTCCCCAAATTTTAGGGTTCCGAATTCAATTTCATATAGATATGATGTGTTTAGTTTCAGGATGGGCTTTTAGGATTTCGATTATTACCTTATATATTATCAAAAATTGCCCTAACTTCACTAATGTATGATGTTTCTCATGTCTTTATCTATCCTTCATAGAAGTTTCCTCAATCTAAAACACTACTTGACTGAAGTTAGGTTAAATTTGTTTTGGCTTTAGGAGATTTTTCGTAAGTTCATGATTTTTTATCGTGATCTAGGGGATTTTTCCTAGCATTTGATGACTTTCTTAATTAATTTATGTGGGCAAACTTTACTTTGGGATTTTTCATGTATATTAATTACATATGTGTTGTGTTACTTAATGGTAATCCTATGAAAGTTTTTTCGCGTATCTATCTATACGATCAGAGTGAATTTTTACATGTATAGGGTTGAAAAGTAGGTTTTATTACTCTAGTAACTTTTTCTTTACATGTCATATTACATTTGTTTTCTCTAAAAGCTATTATTTCCTTTTAAACTACTAATTTCTCACTCATGTTCGAACCTTGACAAATTTCAAATATTTTTCATTTCTTTTTAGGGTCAATGCTTTTTTTTTTTCCTCTAAAACATGTGTGTTCCTATTAAATTTATAATTTCTTACAATTAATTAATAATATAGTAAAAAACATTGAAAATAGTATTTTATTTAGTTTATTTTCAATTAATAATAATAATAATTCTACTTGTTCCAAAGATCCACATTTAACATTTATAATTAAATTTAAATGATTATTAGTAGTTTATAACTCTATCTGTATATTTATGTCATTTATATTAAATTTATTTATAGCCTTTAACCTATTTTCCAATTCTAGCATCCGATTCTACGATCCGATTCAAAAGTTGTAATAAATATTTGAAATATCTATATATATATATAGGAGAGAGAGGGTGCTAAAAAAGAAAAAGAAAAAAAGACTTTCTTAACATAATTAGATGTCATTAAAAAAAAAAAAAAAAAAAGAGTGAACGACCTTTAATATACCTTTACTTTTCGAAAGTGTCCGCTTTGGTACCTAATCTTTTTTTAGCCACGAATGTACCTATACTAATTTAAATTGGCAAAAAATCTACTTTTCTGTTAACTCACCGTTAAACTTAACGGAATTGCCATCACATGCCATTTTTCAAGGGCATTTTTGTCCCTTCACTGTTCATCGCCTTCTTCCTTTTCTTCTTTTTTTTTTCTTTATCTGTCTCCCCCGCGTCGGCTACCACTTTTTCCCCTGCTTTTGTCGTCCTCCTCCCTCCCGTCGTCATTGTCGTCATCTTCCGTTGCTATTTTTCTTTTCTTTTTAAAATTTTTTTTTCTTATTTTTGGCTTGCAATTGCAGAGCTTCAGTTTTGCAATCAAAAAATTGCATAACCAAAACTCTGTAATTTCGATTGCAGAACTTTGGTTCTGCAATCGAACTGTGCAGACGTTGTCCTCCGCCCTCTCTGTCGTTGTCGTCTTTGTCTTCATCAATCGAGCCTTTGATGATTACGTTTGCATAACTTTCTAGGAAATCTTGTTTCTTCGCTTCGTTTTCCATTTTCTTTCTGGTTGTTGTTGATGTTTTCACACTTTAATTGGATGGAGAAGAGGCGCACGGTGGCGGAGGAGGAAGGGTGTAGAAATTTGGGGAGGAAGAAGATGAACAGCGAAAAAGAAGAAAATGAATAGTGAAGAGACGAAAATACCCCTAAAAAAAGACAATTCCGTCAAAACTAACCGAAGTTAACGGAAAAGTACATTTTTGGCCCCTTTAAATTAGTATAGGTACATTCGTGGCTACAAAAAAAGAGTATAGGTACCAAAGCGGACACAATTGAAAAGTAAAGGTATATTAAAGGTCGTTCACTAAAAAAAAAAAAAAAAAAAAAACTATGGAGATTGGAGGATGCCAATCAACAGGGCTTAATCGTAGCAAATTGAGATGCTAATTAAAACCATGGTGATTTGGCTTAAAAGAAAAGGCCCCCTTTTGTTCACTAAGTCGGAAAGTAGCTAGGTAGCATATGCTTGTATTATTATTAAAACTTCCCTGTTCTAATTTTTTATAATTTTTACTATCATTTCAGAGAGATATATATATATATATATATATTCTATCTATAAAATAGAAAGTAACATAAGTTTGATATAAGGTTGCCATGTGGCTGTCATATAATGGTAGTATTTAATATTTATTTTATATTATGTGCCACATAGATGCCATGTTGGCAAGATCTTTAATAAGTAAACAATCTAATAATTTTATAATTACATATGCCTTCTCATCTTCTACACTAAAGAGGAATAATAAAATTAAATATTTTAATGAGGTTGAAAAATGCATTTTTCTTATTTGTTTAGATTTCAATATAGATTAAAAAAACAGAAAATATAAATGAATACCTTATAAATCATAATATTAAATGTATAATTTGGACCTACTACTACTTTTCAATATATATACTGCCTATATTTTAAAATAAGGTTTAATAACTTGTGTGGTCCCTCAACTTGATGCATTGGTTTTAATTGGTCCCTCATGTTGAAAAAGTTTCTATTTGGTCCCTCAAGTTGATATTAAGGTTTTAAATGGTCCTTTTTTAAGAAATTGTTATTTGCAGAGACAAGATTACTAAATGCAGGGACCATTTTAAAATTTTAAGTACAAGACTAAAATACCAATGCTACCATTGGAGAAATCTCAAACCTTCTCATTCTCCTTCGTGCGACCACAAGAACTGAAAATGGACGAAAACGAACTGAAAACCATGAGCGATCGGAAATTGTAGAACCATGAGCGATCAGTTTTGCAATATTAAAAATTGCAGAACCTTCAGTTTCTGCAATTTTCCAATATTGCATAACCGATCGGAAATTGCAGTACTGAGGTTATGCAATTTTCGATTCGCTCAAGGTTTTTAGTCCGTTTTCAGTTTTGGTGGTCGCACGAAGGAGAATGAGAAGGTTTGAGATTTTTCCAATGGTAGCATCGGTATTTTAGTCTTTTCAGTACTTAAAATTTTAAAATGGTCCCTGCATTTAGTAATCTTGTCTCTGCAAATAACAATTTTCTAAAAAAAAGGACATTTAAAATCTTAATATCAACTTCAGGACCAAATATAAACTTTTTCAACATGAAGGACCAATTAAAACCAATGCATCAAGTTGAGGGACCATACAAGTTATTAAACCTTAAAATAATCTCATTGTTAAAGAAATTAATTTGAGATATGTGTGATTTTATAAATCTCAATTTTAGAAAATAAAAATTGTAATTTTATCCTTCATTTTATTTTATTTTTACCCTATCTAATATAATTTAACATAGGACTGAAGTCCAAATGCAATGTGATGTGATTATTAACTGGACAATAAATTTATGGGCATCGTATAATAGTTTTTCAAATATGTTGTGACTTGGCTGCCACATTTTTAATATAATTATCTTGAGCAACAATGAAAAATAAATGCTTAAAGTAAATATATTCAGGTGTAAGTTAGGTAAAATTAGCATTTGATTAGACTATGCTAATTTTTTGGCATTAAAGTTGAAATAAATATCAAGAGTCATGCCTTAATTAATATTTTTTGTTCCTCTTTCTCACTTAACTGTAATAATAGCAGCACTAGAATTTATTGCAAATACTTTTTTAAAATTTATTTTATTAATTTCTCAAAATTATAATATTCATTTGTCAAGTATGCAAAGCAAAGAAAGATGAACCATATTCCTCAATAAAAGAAAAGATGAACGACAAGATAACAACTAATCAACTTTAGGTTAACACACTACTACAAAAAGGGGCTTTAATGGCCGTTATTTAGCACATTTAACGGCGATTTTCGTCCATTTTGAACCGCCATCTATCCGGCAGCCGTAGAAAGGTTACGGACTTTCTAGTTTGGACTTTCTACGGCGGTTCCTAACCAAACCGCCGTAGAAAGTACCAAATTAAAAAAAAAAATTTAATATTTCATTTTTTTATCTCTGCATTCAAAATATATATATATATATAGTATTCATTGATAAGATTTATATACTGTTTTTGACTTGACCGTTGGAGTTTACTCCGGGGACAAACACTCGAAACTCCTAATCGATCCTCTTTTCTGAGGAGGTTTTCCAACTTCCACCTTCCCGTCCGGCAAGTTGGACGTCATCACGCGTCTACAGTAATTACTCAATTACAAGAGGGTCACTCGGCACTTCCTCTTTTATTTATTTATTTTGTTTGTTTTACTATTGCAAGAGTAATTGTGCTACTTTTCAATAGCGAACTCTAGAACTGAGTTCAAAAAAAAAAAAAAAAAACAACTCTAGAACTGAATTCTAATTTTTACATTTTAACATTATTTATAAAAGCAATGAAATCATTATAATTTAAATATTCAATTCAAATTCCATCCGTCCAATTCAATGCTAATAAATATAGTCATGAAGAAAATGAGAACAATTAAGTCCAAAATCTATTCGGAATTAGAATTGTGGCTTCTTCCTCCCCACTTTTCAAAGTGCTCATTTGCTTTCTCAGCCTGCAATTTTCACATGCAAACAATAAGAATCATCAGCATAAAATCAATTCTACGATTACAAAATTTAATTTGACAAACAAAATTTACAGAATTAAATTGTGGTACTTTTGTTAATTACCTCTTTTTCCCAATCACACCTTGCTGTAATGATAACTAATATTAGAGTCTGAGCTGCAGTTCCACCAAATATCATTCCATCCCATATTCCCTAATCAAATTTGTAAACCCATTAAAGTTGAAAAGTATATATTCTCGTCTGAATTTATAACGAACAGAACATGGTAACAAAGTATAATTCACTAAAAAAATTTAAGCAAGTGTAATGTGAAACATTAGGAAATGGAAAAATCAAAATGGCATATGCTTACCATTACTCCATAATGGAAAGCCCATCCCGTTGTAAAGCCCAAAGGCTCTCCAAGTAAATAGTAGGAAGCCAAGTTTATGTAAATAGTAGCAAGCCAAGTTTATGTATGCTACTTATGCTTGCCATCCAGAACCAACAGCAACCCCTACAATAAATTTATTTATAGTTGTATTGATTTTTGTATGTGTTGGACTAATGAAGTATGAGCTTCGTTATATACCTAAAAGAATAGGTTGGACACTATTGAGGAGAACGGTGAATGCTAAGAGAATTGAGAGTTTGTGGACGGCCTCTATCACAATAGGACTTCCTCTGAAAATAAATCTCAGTTGACTATGAAATAATATAATAAGTATCCAAAACAATAGATCGATCACCACTGATTGTGATACGGCTACTATTGTTGCAAACTTGGCTGCTTTTCCATTTCCACCTGCCAATTCATTTGCAACCCTTACCCTGTTGTACAACATCAAAATGGTTACCACTTCAAACTTTTATTTTCAAAGGTTCTATACAAACCTTATATTATGTACCATGATCTCTTTTATTTAATTTCCAAGTTTCCAACACTTTGTTACTTCCTTAATTTCTTTCATTAGAAGAGTCCAGTTTTTAATACGTACTAAAAAAAGTATTATAAACCGGACTTTTCTAATGGAAACGGCAAGAGTATTATTTTTGACCCAATTCAGACATTTTAATAGGAGTATGGAAAAATTCAAACTAGGATGATCTCTCAAGCAGGCCACGGTCTAATATATTATAGAAAAGGAGATGGAGTTAAAAAATAAATAAATAAATAAGAGAAAAAAGATGGAGTTGAATTATGATAAATTACGCAGTTCCAGCGAAAAATCCCAGAGGAATCATCATCTCCCAGCCATTGATGTTCATGCTGCCAAAATCACAAAAAACGAAAAACATTGGAAGATCGATCACAACACAATTTAGTGATAGAAAAAGCTGCGGCTCTGGCAAACCCTTTTTAGACAGCAAAACTCAAATCGGTCATCTTTTCTGTTTTATCATTTTTCTCCACCAAAAATCTTACCTTAACTGCCCAATATTGTAATTCACAAGTAGCTAGAATTCAGAAACTTGAACCAAACTGTGCTGGTAGAAAAGGGTGTTAAAAAAAAATAATAATTCGTGAATTATAAATCGAAGAATTGAACCAATAAACTGATTGTTAATTTATTTTAACCGATTAATGAATTTACACTGTCTACTGAATAATTGATTTTTGGTCCAATTTCGATAGGGAGTTTTTCCCAATCGGTTAAACCAGTCAGCAAAACAAAACGTGTCCAAATGAAAGTGAATAGATTATTACCAGAGTCTTGAATCTTGATTAAGACCTACAAATAAGTAGGTGGGAAGGGAAAAAAAAAGAAAAAGAAAAAGAAAAACTTACCAAATGGCCAAAGCATCGAGTGCAACTTTAGCGTTTGGCAAATTTCCAGTCATCACAATCAATATCCGTAGTACCAATTCTCCAAACTGCGCCAATTCAGAAAGGAAAAAATAAAAAAATAAAAAAATTCAGTACCCTACGGTTCAAAATCCTACTGAAAAAGTCGTGTTTCTAATAACGATCACAAGTACGAAGTCCATCACGAGTAATTGCGGCTTTTGATCGCTTCTTGGTCCTATCCCTACCTATCAGCCCTCCAAGTTTATTAATGACAATCTCATGAGGGGTAGCAGACGAAGAAGCCTCCTCCTGTCTCATTCTGCCCTACAATAATTTTTTAAAATAATTACAATTGAACTCTTAGTTTGATGTGAAATCTGAACCGATAAAGTGATATATGAAGGAACTTACCAAGACTATTTTGGCTTGATAATTTTTCATTTCTACCTTACCAACCGAAATATGTGCCAGTTCATACTCATCAATGGGAGTAACAGTTTTACCCTCGCACTCAAGTTGGGAAAGGGAACGACAACATTATGGGTTAAAACTACACGCATAGTGATAGAAACATAACCAAAATAAATAGATGCATAGTGCAACTAGGTATTTAAGAACCTCCTCAACACGCCTAGCGATAGAAACAGAACCAATTATGGGTGGAGTATTGTTCGCTGCTAGGTTCTGCTTGGCTATCTCACTTTTTTTCTATTACTTGCAGAAAAAAATGACGATGTTACTATAAGCAAAAACAGTAAACGCAAATGTACATGATAATAATATTATAATGATGAAACTTTAAAACTGAAGAAAAAATTAAAGGGTTTATATAACCTTGAATTCTGGGCACTCGAACTTCTCACACAACTTCTCCCAGTCAGCTTGCTCCGTAATACTGGATGGGCGATTTTTAATAGCCTCTTCCTTAGACTTGAACTTCTTGAAATGATTGTGAAGTCTGTACTGCCTATTTTTATGGCATTTCCCGGCTTGGCTGAGCACAGCATTGTCAACCTCGACATCTAATTCGCAAGTGACGCTGTCCTGGTAATGTAGAAATAACAGAGAGATTAAATTAAAAACATATTAAATACATTCAATCATTATGCATAATCTGAAACCTATACCATGCACTTGAGGACTATGTTGCTCTTCACATCTTCACCTTGCTCCTTCCATGTTTTCCTATCAAACTTGATTAGTTCTCGAACGAGTGCCATCAAGGACTGGCTGTCTTTACCAACAAACTTGTCACCATCGTCATTAAGTTCTACCACAATTGGAGTACCAGACTTGTGCCGCTTAATTTCATTAAGGCATCTTGTGAGTCCTCTCTTGGTTAGTTCCAATCATCACATATAAATAATATATTCACCAAAGGCAAAAAATATGAATACCTCGATAAGACATAATACTAATTCTTAAGTAAGACAATATAAAGAAACTAAACAAGCTTAAGTAAATTACCTCTCGGTGCTGAACCGGTATCCTTCTGAGCTACACTGTCACTGTTGTTGTTCACTTGGGCAGTGTCTTCATTTGTTTCACTACCTTCATTATGAACATCAGGCTCTGGTGTGGGTGCCTTATTTGAGTTGAAATCTAATAGCCGATTAGATCTCAACTCTCTTTGCGACTATACTGCGGGTGGGGCTGTACTCTTCTCCTTATGAGGCCTTTTTTCTTGCATCTTATCAGCATGCTTAACAAGGTGCTTCTTACGTTGATTTTGAGGCTGTTTCTGAACTTCTTCTGAAGGTTGACTATGAAGTTGATCATCAGCTTCCTTTTCAATTCGCTGCTCAGCTTCCTTTTCAATCTGCTGCTTAGCTTGCTTCTCAAGCTGCGGAGCTAGCTGTATCTCAATTTGGATCTCCGACTGCATCTCAGTCGGAGAGTCTTCATCTCGAAGTCTGAATCCAATTGTTTTTTTGGAAGGAGTGAGTCGGCACTCCGTCTAGTAGCTACAGGTACAACATTCTTGGCTCCCTTGTTTGCCACAGCTTTATGTGGTGCAAGTTTTTTGCTTGGCCCGGGACCCATTATGTGACACAGAAAGACAGTAAAATAGTTAATAAATCATAGTTAAAATTTAGTTGCTTAACATATAAGTACAAACATAGCACCAACGACACATAAAGTATTTTCAATTTTTGAAATACTTAATCACTGAATTAACGGCTAAGATGCACAGAATATAAAACCAATCATCATCAGTGGAACCAAACAAACAGAATGCATTCGTAAGAAATAAATTCTGATTAATGAATATCAATAATGAAAAAGAACAAAAAAGTGAATGAGATTAAACGCAAATATGAACAAAGAAAACATAAATAAATGCAGCCCCTAATTATTCATAATCCGTTGAGCCTTCGTCACATATGTCGATTTCTTCATCGGATGCGGCTGTAATTTCTGTATCGCAATTGCCATCATCGTTTATAAATGAGCCTTCTCCTTCTTTATCAACTGGGGAACCTGGCCTTTTACCTGACAGATTAACTAGAGAAGCACCGATGGAGTGTAAAGGAGTTGCATCTCGGGACAGAGGGGCCATATCTAAGGAGCCCTCAATAACCAAGTTAGAAGTAGGATGTTCCTCTTGGTACACACCATCCAGTATTTTGTAAACCGACATTTCTAGCACATCATACAATCTTCTGGGGCTACACCCTTGCACTATATGCAAATTACTTCCCAACTTCAGGTCAGGAACATAATATACTTGCTTAACTTGATATGCAAGTACATATGGCTGGTCTTTATACCATTTTCTTGCCAAGTAACACTTGTCAGCCTAGATTCTCGATCAACCGAAATTCCAACCCTATCGACCTTGAACCAGTCACACTTGAACACAATCACTCTCTTATTACTCCTGGAATACTCAACCTCTAGAACATCTTAAAGCCGCCCATAAAAGTCTGCGACATTGTTTCCGTGCTCACCTTGTACAACAACTCCACTATTTTGGGTTTTTCTATGGGTCTCACATGTGTGTGTATGGAATTTATACCCATTTACTGTGCATCCACTGTACCGGACAACCCTTTGTAAACGGCCCTCAAGATAGAATTCATCTATCACACGAATACAAATCTTTATGATCAAGAACCTACACACATTATTCCAATTATATTAGTATTTTTTTAATGTTAAACCATTGTACTTATTAAATAATTGTATTCAGAAAAAATGGAAAGGAGGATTACATTTACATGTTGCTGCACCCACAAGGAAAACTGTTTCTCACGACGGGCATCAATGTCAACGTAACTTTCATTTTCGAGCAAGAGTTTGTGTTCCCTACATTCAATGACATGCTAACTGTAATTAATTAATCATTTAACCATTACATACACCAAAATTTTAACCTAAAATGCAGAAACTTGCTTGATTAATACATCCAGCTCATCATAGTTGTTCAGAACTACATTATGCATTTTTTGTAGTGCTTCCTTTCCAACTTTACAACACTTTGTAGCACCAATAGGTCGTGCCTTGCATCGAAAAACTGAGACATCTGAACACTTCTCAGCCAATTCACAGATTGAAGACAGTTTCAGCACTCTTCAAATACATCGAGCAGAATGTTAAACATTCATGAACTAGGTATCTTTCAGCAATACATCCTTCGAGCCTAGCCTTGTTGTGGACATAACCCTTCAAGGTTCCCATTCTTCTGGAAAAATCAAACAAATGTTCAAGAATTAGTAATTTAACAACAGTAAAATAACATGAAAATATAAAAAATTATTAAGAATATATACTCACCTTTCGAAAGGAAACATCCACCGATATTGTGCTAGTCCACAGAATAATGCCTCATTCGGAAGATGAAGAAGTAGATGAACCATAACATCAAAGAATGAAGGAGGCAATATTCTCTCCATTTTGCAAAGAAGTACGGCTATTCTGTCTTGTTCGGTCTCCATTACTTCAACATCTATTACTCGAGCACACAACTTTTTGAAAAATTCACTCAATTCATACACTATCTCTTTCACATGCTTTGTCAAAGAACCCTTGATTGCCGGTAGAAGCACACGTTGAACAAGTACATAAGATCGTGGCTTTTCAATCCAGACATATGCAATCCATTTGGTTTTATGCACCGAGAAATGTTCGATACAAAACTATCTGGGAATTTCACATTTTTTATGAAGGCTGAAATCTTTTTCTTCTCATCTTGGTTCAAAAGATATGCTCCCATGCGCATTTTGTAGATATAATTCCTTTTTCCAACCTAGGTCCTCCAAATCTTTTTGAGATTTCCAAGTATCCTTACTCTTACTGGGAATGTCGAACATAGTTCCAATCAAACTATCTGCCACATTTTTCACAACATGCATTATGTCAATCTGATGCCTTACTTTATTATCAGCCCAGTATGGTAGGTTGAAAAAACACGGACCTCTTACTCCATCCAGACTATTCAATCTCCGTATCCCTTTTTTGTTTATTTTTGTCATTACATTCCAGTCCATATGGTTCAAACTCTAATGCAAGCAGCTGTTGTGCTATTTCTTTCCCGGATTTGGGAATTATGGGGTCCCTTCTTTCTACTGTCCCATCGAAGTTATTTTTGTCTCGCCGCCACGGATGGTCTTTGGGCAAAAATCTCCAGTGTCTCATGTAACATACCTTGAAGCTATTGTAAAGGTATCGTGAAGAGGTATTCTCTATACAGATCGGACAACCCGTGTAGGCCCTCACACTCCACCTCAAAAGCATGCCATATGCAGAGAATCATTTCTAGTCCACATAAGACATGCACGCAACAAAAACAAGTCTTTACATGACAGTCATATGCCTCTACACCAGTCCACAACTCATTCAATTCTTCTATTAATGGCTCTAGGTACACGTCTATGTTTTTCCAGCTAGATTTGGGCCCAGGAATTATCAAAGACATAAACATGAATGGATTCTTCATGCATTTCCACGGAGGCAGGTTATAAGGCACAACATAAACTGGCCAAATACTATAAGAATTGCTCAGATTTCCAAACGGGTTGAAACCATCTGTGGAAAGTCCTAATCAGACATTTCGCGGGTCAGCCCTGAAGCTGGGATGCACCCTATCAAAATTTTTCCAAGCCTCACTATCCACAGGGTGCCTTAGTGAACCCTCATCGTCAACTCTTACTTCTTTATGCCATCTCATATCACGCACGCGCTACCTCCTCATTAATGTACAACCTTCTCAGCCTTGGGGTAATAGGAAAATAATGGAGAACCTTTCTAGGGATATTTAAATTTTCACCGGTGTATCGGGGTTCATTGCAATTTTTATTAGGACATGATGTAAGGGCTGCATTTTCTTTTCGGTAAAGAATACAGTTATTTACGCAAGCATGTATTTTCTCTCCCATAAACCCCACTCCCAAATCAACTTTTTGGCTGCATAAAAATATTTAGGGATTTTGGCTGTTTTTAGAAATGCAAGAGTAATGGTTTCTAGCAAATTATCAAATGATTTGACTGTCCAACCTCCTGTAGTTTTATGGTGTAAAAGGGTAACAATGAATAACAAAGTTGAGAATAATTCACAACCATCATAAAGGGGCTGTTTCGATTCATCTAGTAATTTACGCATCTCATCAACGTTACTAGACGAACCACTAAAGAATTCTGGTGATTGGTCCAATTTTTCACCCCAATTTCTATCACCTATGTCATTTATCATGTCTTCTAACCTGTCATTAAAGTTATCTCCCCCGTTATCAGACCCACCCCCAATATCATCACCTTCCATTTCAAAGTTGCACACCTCACCATGGTATATCCAAGGATTATAGTCCTGAATTACTCCCTTTTCCATCATGTGGGTGAACACAGAATGTCGATCGTAATGGCGGAGGTTATACAAGATTTACAAGGGCATGGAATTGAGAAACTATCTTCCTTATCTTGATAAGCATATTCTAGGAACTGATTAACACCCTCTCGATATCTCCTATCTTGTGTTCGGTTCAATATTGTCATCCAAGACTTGTCTATAATATTTTATTAGGGGGTTGTAAATAAGCCGTAAATTATCAATACAACAAGTAATTAAGTAATGGCTACAAAATTAAGTAATTAATTAATTAATTAATTTTAAAATCCGCTACCAGTGGTGATGCGGGTGCTGGTTTTGTGCTGTTATTGCCATCGGTATAAAAAACCAGTGGCTATTAATAAAATGCATGAAACAAAGCCACCGGCTCGAACCGGTGGCTTTTCATTAACTGGCATGGTGCTATATTGAAAAGTAATGTGATACATAGCCACTGGTTCGTGTTTCTAGAGGTGAATTTATTCAAATTTTTTTTGCAATTTTGCATGCTTAAAAAAAAAAAAAAATTGGATTATCTTTTTGTATTAAAATAAATAAGATCGACTATTAAAATTAAAAGAGAAAATTGAAAATATAAATAAAAAAGATTGATGAAAAAGTAAATCTTAGCACTTAACTAAAAAAAATCCCTTATAAGTAGTTGATTGATGAAACCAAACTAATACCCTCAAATGATTAAATACTAGCATTGCTATGTCTTCTGCATTATTGATGATTACATTCAATGAATTCTATGAGCTATTTAATCAAACACTTAAACTAAAAACAAGAAATTACATTTTGAGAAGAGGTTTATCAAACATTTAACTCACACACACAAATTATATTCTATGAAGCATTTAATTAAACACTTAGCATACATACAAGAAATCACATTCTATGAAGATTTTTATCAAACACATAACCCACATGTAAATAATAGCATTCTATGAAGCATTTAATCAAACATATAGCCTACATATTGAAGATTTTGGTTTTTATTTGCTGGACTGTTACATTGGAGCATATTTGGTACTGCTGGCTCGGTCCAGGTTGGAGGAAGAATATTCAAGTGCTGAAACTTGGAGTTCATGTGTTGGAATTTTGGTGCTGGAAATCGGTTTTGAAGGCTGTATGACAAAAATTTTGGCTGGTTTATGAAATTCTGGTTGCTTTGCTGGAATTTGGATGATTGCTGGGCCGATGGACTAAAATTTGCTGGAAACTTAGTTTCTTTGTGTGGCTGGTTTTGGATGAATTAAGATAGTCTTATGATTGCTGAATTTGATATGATTTGTCTGAGTCCTGAACTGGTTTCGGATGGGATGCTGCAGGAAATTTGGTGCTATTTTAGCGGCTGGATAATTGTTCCTTCAGATTGGGCCTTGCCTTGCTGCCCCCACTAAAGGCATTATGGTGCTAATTGTGTACGGGCAGTCAAGAGCAAGGCCCAATGGTTTTGTTTAAATATTGGAGATTCTACAAATTCTGAATTCCTTCGAATTCAGTCTTTGTTTTAGAGTTTGGTTTGTATGCTTCTTAGTTAGGGGAATGACCCTAACTTTTGATAAATAGCCTTGTTAGCTATTTTGTTAGCTAGTGGGGCTAATTTTGATTGTAATGCGTTTGATTTGGAGTATGCCCCGATTTAGATGTATTGGTGAATATCTTTACTCTGTACTTTTGATCTCACGATTGCGCCCTTTATTTTCTGGTAGAATAAATCATTTACATTTCCTAAAAAAAAATATATAGCCTACATACAAGAAATTGTATCATATGAAGATTTTTATCACACACATAACTCACATATAAATAATATCATTCTATGAAGCATTTAATCAAACACATAGCCTACACATCAAAATTGCCATAGGTAATCATCTAACCAATTGAAAATCCTAATACAAAATTTGAACCACAAACAAAAGAGCAATTCTAACCTCAAATGGACGGGTAAGTTTCATGCATACACGAGATTAATGTTGATTATCAAAAGACCCACAATAACCTTCAGCCCATGCAAAAACATTCCTCACGGAGTGGTAAATTAGGGCCAACAAATGAAAAAGAAGAAAGAAGAAAGAAGAAAGAAGAGATGGGGGCAGTGCCGCGCTGGTGCAGTTTAAAGCAACGGATAAAGCCATCAGTTTTCGAAATAGAGGTGGCTTTATCCGTTGCTGTGAGACAAAGCCACTGGGTCCCAACTAAACCGGTGACTATGTATAAAAATCCAACATAAAAGTCACCGGGTTAGCGGTAACCGGTGGCGTTCTGGCATCATTTTATACAGAAGTCATCGATTTTTATAATTCGGTGGCTTTATCCCACCTCTTGAAAGATATTTTTGCTTTTATTACAAAACTACCACTGTGCAAAGCCATCTATTTATATTATACCGGTGGCTATAATGCGGTGACTTTATGTGATTTTGTAGTAGTGAATTAAACCTTTGATAATGGTTATAAAGACAATCCAACGAACAAATCTCCAAGCAAGTCTATGTAATATTGTTAGTCATTTTTTATCAAGGTATGTCATTTCTTACTAGCTTATATGCACTTGTGAATTATACTTCATACTTGTCATCTTACTGACTAGGGCATCGGATTGGAATAGGGGGATAGCACTGCTTTTCTCTCTTCTCCGGTGCAGGTTCATAAATTTGGTCACTCACACTTATACTCATTCAGGCATTACCGGGTCAAGGAAGAATCTTCCGGGTTCCATTTTAGGTACATTTCCCTTGGGCATTTTGTGTTTCATCACAACCCATGTTGATATACACTGTAGAACGTTTGCCTTCTCGCAAGGCACTTCGCCGCCGCAAAAGCACCAGCTGGGTTTAGATCATGACAATCGGGGCATAGACGGGTTTAAGGGAGGTCCAGATGATCTTAAGACCCCTCCAACCCCCACTTCAGGCTTTATATATCTATATATTTATGTGTGATATATTTATTTACTTGTGTGAAAATTTTCTTCCTGTATTAGACCCCTTATATATATATACATATTTCTGGCTATGTCACTTATCGGGGAGGCAAGATTTGAGGTTTCAGATCCGATGTTGCTGCTGTGCTTCGATCTAACAGTGCTATTTGCTCATATTTTATAATCTCTAAGAATTCAATATTGATTCAATTGAAAATTGCAGATTCATCTCTGTTTTGTGTCCAACAATTCTGGAATGCATGTCAAGGGTGGTGTGTTGCTTATGTCCCAATCTGAGGACGAGTTTGCTCTTTGTCGACAGAGTGGGGTGAGCTACACGTGAGTGCTACTAATGGATCCGGTTGGGTTAAAAGGCTAAAAAATCAAATAGTTCCAGAAATATAAATAAGGTATCAAAAAGATCATTTTGAAATATAGGGGACAAAAAATATTATTAGACCATATGTAAGGAACCAAATGTTGAGGTTAGCTACATATGTATCGTGGTTATAAATTTAGCTAATGAAATATTGTGTATCTTGTATAGTCTATGATGAATGATCTGTCAAAAAATGTATCGTGTGTGAAAAAATAAACGGCTAACAATTATGGTAGAACCAGAGCGGACACGTGGCCAGTTTCGATTACCGGCCAGTTTCGATTACTTTTCAAACAATGATATACAGTGTTTTCAAAATCGGACCGGACCGGCCGGTTGAACATGTCGGACCGCGAACCGGTCACTGGTTCGGTCCGATTTGAAGCTTAAAACCGGAATATCAAAAAATTGGTCAACGGCGGTCAAAACTTGGGTTTGACTGGATTTTGACCGGATTTTTTTTAATCAAATGGGCTCTTAATTTTTTTTCAAAACTTTTTCAGCCCACATTTTATTTTGAATTGCAATTTATTAATCTTTTAAACATAATTTCATCCCTATAATAAATTTATTATTGGGCCTTGAAATTCACTATGATAATTTAGGCCATTTGTATTAGTTTTATAGAGCTCTCACACTCCACTACTTTCTTATATAACCAATGTGGGACAATTTTATTTTACATGATCATTTATTTTTAATTCATTGATAGTTTTCTTTTTACATTTTATAATTATAGGTAATTTAAAAGTTAGATGAATAACATACTTTATAAATAACGTTAGAAATATTAAATGTTGTATAATTATTAATGTATTTATTATTTGAAGTATATTTATGACATCACCGGTTCAACCCCCGATTCAACCGGTCCGACCCATTGACTCCATAACCTATAGCTTTTCCGATTCGATACTCGGTCCGATTTTTAAAACATTGATGATATATACTACCAAACTGAAACAGATTGATTACATAAGTTTATAACACCCGAACTCCAAATATAATTAATTCTCTTCATAATATCTTTCCAATCACATAAATGATTCGGGTGATGTGTTTTTCCTCGTTTTTAAAACCGTTCGTGGGATGCATGTGTTAATTTAATCTTTTCAATCTTAGTTTTCATTTCATGAAATTAATTCTTCTCTTCTATGTTGTGGTGCTATTATGAAGTCAACCGAGTAGTCGCAATCCTTAATCCTCTCGCCTACTATCAATGCAATAAAAATATATAATATATATATAGTCTGAAACGATTGTAAAAATCATAAAAAATTAGAACATGGAAGTTATAATATTACAGATCGAACAGTTGGCCATACAAGCATATGCTACCTAGCTACTTTTAAGCCAAATCACCATGGTTTTAATTAGCATCTCAATTTGCTACAATTAAGCCATGTTGATTGGCATCCTCCAATTCTCTATATTTATTTTAATGACATCTAATTATGTTAAGAAAGTCTTCTTCTTCTTCTTATTTTTTTTAAAATTTTATTTTTTGTTTTACGCCCTCTTTCATAAATGGTTGTAGCATTAAATTTTTCTAATGGATGGTGGCCCATATTAATCAAACAAAAGTGTCCCCCTTCACGCCTCTATCTCTCTCTTCTCTCTCAAACCCTAACACCTCCATCTTTTTTAATCTTATTCCCCCATCTCCCTCCCATGGGAGATAGGGGAAATAGATTTCTTTTATGTTATTTTCTTTTTAGTTTATTTTTGTTTTCTTCCATGATGAGAGTTTTCCATTCTCTCATAGTAAGAGATCTTGTCTCCCCAAATAAATGGGAGTTTCTCCCCCATATTAATAAATGGGTATTTTATTATTATTAAGTGAAAATTCAGTCGATTGGGAGCTTTCATCAGAAGATTAGTGGCAGATTTGATATCGGATTCATACTTCTGTACGTGATTTGTCCAGCGCGATGGCAATTTTTTATTATACTAGATAGATCTATACGGATTACTACTTATTTAGATCTGTATAGGTTTGATTTAGTTTATTTTCAACTGTTTTTATCTGATTATTATCAGATCCGGTTGTATTACCGATTCTTTTTTGATTAATGAAATATGAAATTTATTATATAAAAAAAAAAAATTCTAATGGATGAGACAGAGAGAGTACTGTAAACTTAGTTATACTTTTCTTCTGAATTGTGATCACTTTTACAGTTCACTCTCTGATAGTTTAAAAATATATTCTTTATCTTTATTTTTAACATTTTTATTATATATATATATATATATAAAGTAATATTGATATTAGCAAAACTTTAAAAAAATCAGGATAAAATTGTCTAATGAATGGACAAAGAGTACTACAATATTTTTATTTAGATGATGATATACTCAGTGAAAATTAAAAGTGAAATTGTAGAGCTACTGACGTGGCCGCACCCACATGACGAATTTATTGGACATAGAAAATTAAAACCTCCAAATATAACTACCAGATGAATTCATTACTTTATATTTTTAATCCTCATATCATTTTCCTTTTTACTAAACGAAATAAGTATAAAAACAATAATGATTCAAGAGAACAAAGTGTAACTAAACCATTTTCTATACCTTTCTCGTGCAACCTACTGTTTTATTTTATTTCATTTCAGGCTACTCTGCTTAACGCGTTCCTTCCATAGCATCAATATGTCATTTACCACATTTCATGTGTTCCCATTAATTACGTCTAGGTTTTCTCCAACCAGAAAATATAAATTTGGTGCAATTTCACACCATTTTTGGTATTTCTACAATAATTTTCACACTATAAGAAAAGTTGTCATTAGTGACACAATTTGTGTCGCAAATTTTGTTACATTTAGAAGAAATGTCATTAAAGGTTATTGCACTTGTGTAACTAAATTTATTACATTTTATACTGTCAATAAATTTTGATACACTTAGGAGTGTCATTATATTTTTATGAATTAATTATTAATTTCACATCTTTGACCAATGAATGTATGTCACATGAATTATTTTTAAAATTTGGATGAATTAGTTGATATGAGTATCATTACGCTAGTATTAACGTGAACTGATTATTGCATGCATCGTGCATCATGTATTAAAATAATGGTATGAGTGTGAATTGTTTGGAAAAGTACGAGCAAATAAGGGGCAAGTGATTATCTCTTCCTAGTAATCCCATACACAAACATATGTTTGGTTTTCAATATATTTATTCTTTCTAATTTAACGTTTTTCGATTAGAAATAAATGTGATATTTAATTAACTGACCTTTTGTTTTACAAAATAATTTCATTTGAACCATACCAACAAAATTAAGATGCATGAAAATACTACAAATTAAAATTACTTATTATCACAGCTAAAATAAATAAGTAGAAACACTGGAAATAATAATGATAAAACAAAGAACTAAAACAAAAAACTATTTAAAAGTAAATTTTAAAAAATAATAATAATATAATATTATTGTGCACCAATTCGAACCTGGTTGGAGACTTGGAGTTGGAAGCCAACCCACGGCTACCATCTAATTATATATTTTATAATTGCATCGTGGTATTGTGTTTTCCTTTCTTTGTTTTTTTTTTAATGCACAAGGGGAATTAATATAATTTATATTGAGATATTAAAGTACAATTTACAGTAAGATTTTATATATTATAATATTACATTAAGAATTAAACACTAGAGTCAGAAACTAGCATAATATTTTTTCATTAGGAATCAACACATCGCACATGATTAATATATTACCACCGAAAAATAACTCTT
Source organism: Leptodermis oblonga (assembly GCA_016801395.1). Lineage (NCBI taxonomy): Eukaryota > Viridiplantae > Streptophyta > Magnoliopsida > Gentianales > Rubiaceae > Leptodermis > Leptodermis oblonga. The sequence goes on from CM028760.1 coordinate 40,066,948, forward strand.
AAAATTTTGAAAAGAATTTACTAAACTTTACAAATTAATGATGTCAATAGTTCGATTCGAATTATAATTTGTATATAAAGTGTTTTACCACTTTGATTTACACATTTATGCATGGTATCGTGTTAGTGTTAATATTCGATGACAAAATTTGGCTAAAATGGCGGATCTTATCGAATATCGAGGTACTTCCCGGACCAGAATGGTTGGGTTGGAGGCTTCGAGTCAAAGGATTTATCGGAATATTTAATTGCATTGCATTTAAAATTTGCATTTTCTTTTTAATTCGAAAGATTTGTGAATGTTAAAGAAAATATTTATTGGGGGGAAGTGAAAAAGCATCCTCAATATATAGCATTTCACATATATTAAGGTCTCAAAAAAAAAAAAAAAAAATTTGAATATGACGCGCTTGATAGTTCAAATGGTATATATCTAGCTAAGTAATGATAGATTCAGCAACAAATCATAGTAACCTTTTGATAGCAACTCACGTGACATGCATTCATTGGTTATATTTTTATTAATATCACTTTATTGTCCAATAAATTGATGTCACATGAGTTGCTATAAAAAAATTGCTATGATTTGTAACTAAGTCTATTATTACTCATACTTAGTTTAACCTTTCAAGTATCGTGTGCAAAATTTATATTGAATTTAGGTGTTTAACCACTGAAATATTGTATATCATTTTTATGTGTTTAATCATTGAAATATCGCGTATATGTTTAAGCAAGTATTGCATGTATTAAATTATAGTGTTGATATCATATACTATTGTAATACTAAAGTATTAAATTTAGCTTTTGAAAAATTGAATATAACTTCTAAATTATCGCAGTTGTGTTTGTATTAAAAGAAAACTCGTGTGCTGAGTTTATTTGCTGAAAAATCACCTGTATTATATATATATATATATATATAATTTCATTGCTAAAGTATCGCGGGTTGGATAAAAGCTTCCCTCTTAACTCTTAAGCCCTTGTATTCGTGATCTCAATTTTTTATTCAATTCTCGTTTCGCTATCTCAATTAAATTTTGATTCAGTTCTCGTTTTGTTTTTCTTATCACATTAAGGGCCTGATCTTTACCCGGGTTGAGACCCGGTTCTGAGTTTTTAGGTAGAGACCGAATGGGTTGAGACCCAAAACAAAGAAACGTCGTTCTCAGACCCGGGTCCAAAACAGAAATTCCACCACCACCCGGTACGCCCTGCCGCAGCGTCGCCGGCGGCCCAAAACCTAAATCCCCAAAATCAACTTCTTCTTCTTCTTTTTTTTTTTTTTTCTGTTTCAATCAAATGGGTTCGGGGGGCGTCTGAATCATCTGAGTCATCTTCACCTTCACTTGCTCTGTTTCTCTTGTTCCAAGATTTGGGATTCAACAATTGCTGAGCGGATTCGGGTCGGGCACTGAACACGTCTATCCATTCATAATCCCTGGAAGTTCCCCTCCACACGACGTAGATCTCGCGGCGGCCCAGAGCTCTGCTGACGTCGTCCGTGGTGGTGGCGATGTAGCCGATCCAGTTGGACTCTCTGTCCAGGACTCCCGGTAGCGGGAATGGAGGAGGATGGCTTCCGGGACGCCGACGCGGGCGTGATATTAAAGTACAATTTACAGTAAGATTTTATATATTATAATATTACATTAAGAATTAAACACTAGAGTCAGAAACTAGCATAATATTTTTTCATTAGGAATCAACACATCGCACATGATTAATATATTACCACCGAAAAATAACTCTTAAAATTTTGAAAAGAATTTACTAAACTTTACAAATTAATGATGTCAATAGTTCGATTCGAATTATAATTTGTATATAAAGTGTTTTACCACTTTGATTTACACATTTATGCATGGTATCGTGTTAGTGTTAATATTCGATGACAAAATTTGGCTAAAATGGCGGATCTTATCGAATATCGAGGTACTTCCCGGACCAGAATGGTTGGGTTGGAGGCTTCGAGTCAAAGGATTTATCGGAATATTTAATTGCATTGCATTTAAAATTTGCATTTTCTTTTTAATTCGAAAGATTTGTGAATGTTAAAGAAAATATTTATGGGGGGAAGTGAAAAAGCATCCTCAATATATAGCATTTCACATATATTAAGGTCTCAAAAAAAAAAAAAAAAAATTGAATATGACGCGCTTGATAGTTCAAATGGTATATATCTAGCTAAGTAATGATAGATTCAGCAACAAATCATAGTAACCTTTTGATAGCAACTCACGTGACATGCATTCATTGGTTATATTTTTATTAATATCACTTTATTGTCCAATAAATTGATGTCACATGAGTTGCTATAAAAAAATTGCTATGATTTGTAACTAAGTCTATATTACTCATACTTAGTTTAACCTTTCAAGTATCGTGTGCAAAATTTATATTGAATTTAGGTGTTTAACCACTGAAATATTGTATATCATTTTTATGTGTTTAATCATTGAAATATCGCGTATATGTTTAAGCAAGTATTGCATGTATTAAATTATAGTGTTGATATCATATACTATTGTAATACTAAAGTATTAAATTTAGCTTTTGAAAAATTGAATATAACTTCTAAATTATCGCAGTTGTGTTTGTATTAAAAGAAAACTCGTGTGCTGAGTTTATTTGCTGAAAAATCACCTGTATTATATATATATATATATATATATATAATTTCATTGCTAAAGTATCGCGGGTTGGATAAAAGCTTCCCTCTTAACTCTTAAGCCCTTGTATTCGTGATCTCAATTTTTTATTCAATTCTCGTTTCGCTATCTCAATTAAATTTTGATTCAGTTCTCGTTTTGTTTTTCTTATCACATTAAGGGCCTGATCTTTACCCGGGTTGAGACCCGGTTCTGAGTTTTTAGGTAGAGACCGAATGGGTTGAGACCCAAAACAAGAAAGAAACGTCGTTCTCAGACCCGGGTCCAAAACAGAAATTCCACCACCACCCGGTACGCCCTGCCGCAGCGTCGCCGGCGGCCCAAAACCTAAATCCCCAAAATCAACTTCTTCTTCTTCTTTTTTTTTTTTTTTTTCTGTTTCAATCAAATGGGTTCGGGGGGCGTCTGAATCATCTGAGTCATCTTCACCTTCACTTGCTCTGTTTCTCTTGTTCCAAGATTTGGGATTCAACAATTGCTGAGCGGATTCGGGTCGGGCACTGAACACGTCTATCCATTCATAATCCCTGGAAGTTCCCCTCCACACGACGTAGATCTCGCGGCGGCCCAGAGCTCTGCTGACGTCGTCCGTGGTGGTGGCGATGTAGCCGATCCAGTTGGACTCTCTGTCCCAGGACTCCCGGTAGCGGGAATGGAGGAGGATGGCTTCCGGGACGCCGACGCGGGCGGTGGCGTAGAGGAAAGAGTAGAGTTGGTAGTCGGAAGCCGACTCCAGCATGACTTTCTGGAAGAATGATTTCTTCCCGTAGCGGCTGCTGCCAGCGTACTTGGAATTTGGGTCGTTGTTGAAGGCGTCGTAGGTCGCTTGGCAGAAGTCGCCGCAGCGGAGAATGAGGCGGCAGCGGGAGTTGCCATGAAATGAACTTTATTCTGAGAAGAAGGAGGAGGAGAAGAAGAAGAAGGAGGAGGAGAAGAAGAAGAAGAAGAAGAAGAAGAAGAAGAAGAAGAAGTTGAAGAAGAAGAAGAAGACGCGAGAAGGAGAAGAAGAAGAAGAAGGAGGAGGAGGAGAAGACCAAGAAGAAGAAGAGGAGGCCAGATTTCGGCAGCGGCGGGAGGAGGAGCGCGGCGGCGGGAGGAGGAGTGCGGCAGCGGGAGGGCGGCGGCGGCAGTGGGAATTGGGTTTGTGAACTGGGTTTGAGAATTGGGTAAATAACATGGAGTTAGGTTAGATTTTTGGGTTGAGACCCAAAAAAAAGCCAGAACCGGGTCTGAGAACAACAAGAAGAACATGCCCTAAACTTCATATTTCCTTATCAATATGAAGAGGCTTTTTTATTATTTAACTACATATTTTTATATTTTTTAATTAATTAAATTTAAACTTTTATTTCTTTAAAAAAAATTTATGTTGAAAAACGTTCCTTAAAATGAATTAATATAGTCCCACTAAGTGTCTTTGTGAATTTAAATATCATACTCCTACGTCCCACTCAAAAAGTTTACTTTCAAAAATATACAATTTATTATGGAATGTGACGTAGAACACTTAAAATAAGTAATTTAGCAATATATTTTTCAACTATCTCTTAAGGTTAATTTTGGATAACATATTATTATATTAGTAAGAAGTAAGAATATAAAATGTAAATAAATTGAAACTAGATTCTTTTGATGACCAAATCCTTTTTAAAATGAACTTTTTAAATGGTACCAAAAAAAAAAAAAGAGGGAGTAATATAAAAGTAAATAAATACAAAACAGATGTGAAATTATATTCGCTTGCGTGTTATTCTTTTCATTTACGCCAAAAGGACCTCTGGAAGTCAAGGAGATACACGAATTACTCCCAAAATGGCAGGAGGAAGCTCCGTGGAAGACGATGCACAATTACCATTGCTACAAACACAAGGGATAGAACTATATTATGAAGAAGATCAACCTCCTTCTCAAAGAGTTCTTGTTGAATCCAAGAAACTATGGCGCATCGTCGGCCCGGCCATCTTCAGCCGTGTCACTTCTTATTCCTTGCTCGTTGTTTCCCAAGCCTTCGCCGGCCACCTCGGTGATCTTGATCTCGCCGCCTTGTCTATTGCAACCGCGGTCATTGCTGGCTTCAACATGGGCCTTCTGGTAAGTTTAACTTCGTGACTAATACACAGTTGTATCTCGTTAAGCATCTTCCTTCTTTATATACAAAAGTCTTAATGGATTTTTTTTTTCTTTTGTTTTTTGCAGCTAGGGATGGCAAGTGCATTGGAAACGCTATGTGGGCAAGCTTATGGGGCGAAGAGATATTACATGTTGGGAGTTTACCTCCAACGTTCATGGATTGTTTTATTATTTTGCAGCGTTTTGACTTTACCTTTGTACATATTTGCAACTCCAATTTTGAAGGTGCTGGGACAACCGGATGATGTTGCTCATCTTTCTGGGATTGTTGCGTTATATTTAATACCAATTCACTTTAGCTTTGCTCTTCAATTCCCTCTGGCAAGGTTCTTTCAGAGCCAGCTGAAGAATTCTGTGACTGCTTTGGTCAGTTTTGGTGCTTTTGTGACACATGTGATCTTGAGCTGGCTAGTTGTGTCTAAATTCAAGCTCGGATTGCTTGGAATTTCTGTGGTTTTGAATGTTTCTTGGTGGCTTATTGTGTTTGGGCTGTTAGCTTATACTGTTTGTGGTGGATGTCCTCAAACTTGGACTGGCTTTTCTTCTGAAGCGTTTTCTAGGCTCTGGGATTTTACAAAACTCTCTACATCTTCCGGAGTCATGCTATGGTATGTATATTATTTCCTCAGTTACATCAGAAGAGTTCACTTTTTGTTCCAATACAAGTCTATTTTTAGAATAAATTGTACATCGGTTAAAATTGACTCTTCTAATGAAACGGAAGGAGTAACTCATTTACTCGATCTATAACTATAGCTTCTTCTTCTTTTTTTTTCTTTTTTTTTCTTGATTAATTAATTGCAGTCTCTCTTGAATCGTTGCAGTTTGGAATACTGGTACTACAGAATATTGATTGTGATGACTGGAAATTTGAAGAACGCGAAAATAGCAGTGGATGCTTTAGCCATTTGGTTAGTGATCTAAATTCAAACTTTAAAGAAGTGTTGGCATTTGACTGATTTAGTTTTAGGCTAATTAAATTACATTGTACTCTTTGTGTTTTGAAAATTAATAGTTAATTCTCACTTACTGCATTTTGCTTTTGACTTTGCAGCACGAACATCAATGGATGGGAAATGATGATTCCACTTGGATTCTTTGCTGGAACTGGGTAATATTCTAACTTAAATTTTCTTTGTACTAAACTGCTTTTTTTCTTGAATCTTGATTGATTTCTGGATTTTGTTTGTTCTTAATATACCTTTAAATTCCAAGGTAGATAGAAATATAACTCAAACAGCTGATATAAGAGCAAAAGGGGCAGTAAATTTGGCATGTAATAGTATTACCAAGGAAACTTATTAAAAAAAAAAAAACAAAGAAGGTAATATATTTTTCTCCTATTCCACCATAAAAAAACAGATATTGACTTGTTCTGATTGGTTTCTATTAAATTCCTTCTAATTAATAGCAGCAATAAGCATAAATTCTTTATTAGATAGAATAAGATAATTTATCAGCGTAATTAATGTACCCTTGTTGGGGTCTTGAATTGTGTAATAGAGTTAGGGTTGCAAACGAACTGGGAGCTGGAAATTGGAAAGCGGCCAAATTTGCAACGATAGTAGCTATAACACAATCTGCAATCATCGGTGTGCTATTTTGGCTATTGATTTTGTTCTTCAACAATGAAATCGCCCTCATTTTCACCGGAAGCAAAGTTGTGTTGGAAGCAGTTGATAAGCTCAAAATTCACTCAGCTTTCACCATTCTCCTCAACAGTGTGCAACTCATTCTTTCAGGTAACTTTTTTTTTTTTTTTTTTTTTTTTCCTTAATCAATTATTTCTATTACACAAAAGTTTTTATGGAAAAAATATTATCACGCATGTGCTCGATCGCCTGCTGCAATGAATGCAACCCCTAATATCAATTGCAGGTGCCTTAGATATATAAATCTTTTTCTTCACAACTTCTTAATTTCATCATTTTTACTCCTTATAATGTAAATCTTGACATTATTCAGTTTTTTTTCTTCTTCTTATATTAGGGGTCGCTGTTGGATTTGGATGGCAAGCACAAGTGGCTTACATAAACTTGGGTTGTTATTACTTAATTGGTATTCCTTTGGGTTTTATAATGGGATGGGTTTTTCATTTTGGCGTTACGGTATGTATTGCATCTTCATGGCCCTTTTTCTATTTTAAGAATATTTTGATTGGCATAATTACAGTAAACTCCATGTGTACGTTATACTTCTTCTGTTCCACTAAAAAATCTATTTACACACATGCATGTAGGGTCGGTCTTGAAGCATGGCGAACCTGAGCCACTGCTCAAGTCCCAACTGCTTCTGGGGCCAATATTTTTTTACTCACTAGTATAATTTATATATATGTGGTTAATTTATATGTGGCTACAACAACGAATTCTACGTGAGAAAGAAAGAAAAATTTGGGCCCAATGTCTCCAAAACCCATCCAATTAGATAGCCGCAACCCCTTTTTTTGTCTTCCTCAAATCATTTTTTTTCTTCTTCTGTTTATTTAATTCTATACATTATTTGTTTCTCAAATCGAAATTCTATTTTGTGTATTATAAATGATATTTTAGTAAATATTAATATATTGCCTCAGAAAAAAAAAAAAAATCTTAGATACAAGTATTGACCCCCAAAATTAAGTTTGGGCTCCAAATTTCTCAAAGTACCAACCATTTTTTTTTTGTCTTCCCAAACTATGAAAAACGAAAATGAGAGTTTCGGTTTTAAGGAAAACTTAAAATCCCATCATTGTTTTTCATACGGAATCTTAAAAGAACATTTTTTTAACATAAAAAAGAGGTTAAAAACGAAGATGGGAGTTTCGATTTTAGGGAAGAGCAAAAATTAAATTTAATCACTTTCTCGTAAAAATATTATTAAGCTAAATAATATTTAATTAAAAATTAAACTACAACTTTAAAAATTAAATAACATGCCAGTTAAACTCATCCAAAATTAAATAAACTATACATTTGATTATTGACTATAATGTAGTTATTACTGCAGCGAGAATCCGGATGAGTAAGAAAATAACTGGAAAAATAAATTTTCTTATTGTAAAATGAAATATAAATTTGTCAATCGATTTTTTCAAAATTTAAGAGGCCAAAACTAGAATGTTTAATATGATACAGTAATTTTCATTAAAATATTATTTAATTTCATAGCTAATAAAATTTAACTATAAAGAATATTATATATACAAAGTATATATGTTGTTTTAAGTATATATATTTGGACATAAAATTAAAATAAACAAAGTATAGTTAGATACAACATATACTAAAGTAAATTGTGATATTGTGGATGATTAGTTGCAAGTTGTAACCAATTAGTCAGACGACTTTTATACATAGACAATCTTTTACCTTTTTAAGGAAAATAATATATATATATATATATATACATATATATAAATCCTTTGTTTCATTTCATGGTTGATACCACAAAAATATAAAATATTTGAAAATAAATAAGAGTAAGGGTAGTGAGTGTCTTTGTGACGTGGAGAAAAAAAAATACCAGATTAGAACAAGGATTCTTTTTCCAGAAAAAATAACACTTATTTTCCTTGCAAAGGGAAATTATTTTCCTTTCCCAACAATTTAAAACTAGTTCCACACAAGGGAATTTAAAAATGAGGAATCAGATTATTTTCCCTGATCAGAATCCTTATAAACCAAACAGGCCCGGAAAGTGGTTTCCACACACTCTAGATTCCATTTGTGGCTGGTTATAAGTCTTGTTTATTTTCCTTTTAGTATTTTTTTTTTTTGCAGAATTTTCTTTTCTTCTTTTAATGTTTTTATTTCTTAAGTATTGAAAATTCCACAAAATCTTCAATATTAAAGTGTGTTTATTTCGCATTCATCATGGAGACTGCACGAGAAACAACCATGAAAGTCATGAATCAATACTTTGTGAAGTTAGACGGGCTCAATGGAATGAGAACCAACTTTAGTCGCTGGAAGGACGAACTCGTACTCTTCTTGACAGCATTGAAATTCATATACATACTTTATCCTGGTCTTCCTTACATTCCTCCTCCAATGGATGTTGATATAGGTGACATTCGGAAGCAACATAAGCAATGATGAGATGATGAAGTGCTAGTTTTCTAGATGGCACTCAACAACATGTCAAACAATCTCTACGATATGTTCACCAAAGTGAGAATGATCCAAGGCAATTTTGGGCTACCTTGGAACAAGAGTATGCAATCCAAAAGTAAGGTTCAAATAAGTTTTTAATTAAAAGGTATTTTGATTTTAAGTTTGATCATTCTTATTCTCTTCTTGATCAAATTCACAACCTTCAAATCATTGTTTCTTAAACAAGAGATAATGGTATTGAACTTTCAGAACCTTTTCAAGTTGGAGCTATTATTTTAAATTTGCCTTCTACTTGAAACAATTATCAAAAGAAGATGTTATACACTTTTGAAGTTCTAACTTTTTTCCAATTTGATAAAACATCTCAGGATTGAGAAAGATACGAGGGGTCTTGCACAAGGATGATCTTGAATAGTGAATTATGTGGAAGAAAACAAGCCAAACAATTAGAGAAAAAAGTCTGACTTTGCTATGAAAAAGACGACAAAAAGAAGAACATGATCTGCTACAACTGTAGCAAGAAAGGCCACGACAAAGCCGAGTGTAGGTTCAAGAAGCAAAAAGCGAATACTTCAAGTTCCCAAAGTACTAGAGAACTACCAAGTTTCTGAAGGGCATTTTGTTGTCATGGCAAATGATAAAAAGGCCAAGGGGCAAGGAAAGAGTGATGTCCACATTATCTTCACTTCCGACAAGAAGTTTATAATCATCAATGCGCTACATGTTCCGGATGCTGTCAAGAATCTTCAACTGATATTCTCAACAAGAAGAGAATTACGGTTGTTTTAGAGTCTGACCATGTAACCTTCTCCAAGAATTATATCTTTCTAAACAAAGTCTATTCTTGTATATATGTTTAAACTTTCAATCAGTAAAGTTGGTAAGGATCTGAAGCCTTTGGTAAGGATCTGAACCTGCCTTTAGGCTGATTTGATGATCAAATAATGGTTCTCCCATGAGGCAATGCTACTGGTTTCTCAAAAACTTTAGGAAATTTCTCATATATTCCTTCTACTTTTAGTGGAATCTCACCTTGTACCTCTTGCTCATCTTCTGTGGCAATTGTAACAAACAACTCTCTCCTTCTGTTGTTTCCCTGCAAATAACATAAGTCACATTCCTGTGTCACATTGATTGTGCTTGGTTGGAATAAGGAATGTAAATGAGAATAAGTAATGGTGCTTGATTAAGAAGATTGATAACATGGACCCCACCTCCATATCTCATTTCTGTGCAATCATCCATATATACCTCTCCATTGTATGGGAAATGGTTCTCATTATTTACAAATCTTTCTAAATACATGAATTTTTTTATTTTATGTAACAAATAATAATCATTATGATGTATTTTTAGTTTATAATATATTAAAATTTTAATACAAAACAAATATTAAAATAATTTTTATTTTTACATAGCTTTTTGTAAAACAAACATCATTAATGGTAAAGATAGTCATTTCTTACTACAAATCAAACAACATAACCGTAATGATTGCCTCTCCAATCAACCCCAAGTATATATAAGATCCCATCCTTCCATGTTCAACAATCTAAAGTCATGACTAAATTGGTGATTATGTACTGACCCTTAAAACCCCACCATCAGCCATTGTTATCATGCATGTATGGTTGAGTATCTACCGAATTCAATCCCAGTTCCTTCACAACCTCAGTATTAATGAAGCTAGATGTCATTAGGCCCAGTGTCCACCAAGATTTTTTTATATATGTTTCTATCAAACACCTTTCATTTTAAGGCAATAGTAATAAAACAAAGATAAAACAAAATTAGTTTAAAAAAAAGGCTTAATCACTATTTACCCAGTATTATTCTCTTTTGACTACTTACCCCCCATGTTTTTAAAACTGACTCTTTACCCCTTCACTAAGTCATGTATAATAATCATTGAACCTCGACCTCTTCGCCAACGTCACCTACCTCAGGAGATCGGGTTTGGATTGATTTCAAATAAAAGGCAAAAATTATGCTACTGGTTGGAATTGAACACGTGACCTCTCCTCCCTTACACATAGAATATCAACTAGGCTACAGATTTTTTAATATTAATTATAGTTCCCATTAGATTTATCATTCACTCTCTCAATTCTCCAAATAAAAGAGCCTAGGCTCTCTTCTTTTCCATTCCTTTTTACGAGAATCATCATTTTTTTCTTCCAAAACTTTAAATTTTGAATTTTGAACTGAGTAGAAAATTAAGTTAATTTTTTTATGTAAACCCAAAAACTTTACATAAATTTTTTTTGGTTACATAAAAAAATTTGGGTTTACATAAAAAATTCACTTAATTTTCTATTCAGTTCAAAATTCAAATTTTAAAATTTTGGAAGAAAAAAATTATGATTCTTGTAAAAAGGAATGGAAAAGAACAGATAGGCTCTTTTATTTAGAGAGAGTGAAGGATAAAGTTAATGTGAACTATAATTGGTATCAAAAATATTGTACTTTAGTGGTTATACTGTGCACAAGGGAATGGATGGTTGTGTGTTCAATCCTAACCAAGTAGCATAATTTTTTCTTTTATTTGAATCAATTTAGACCTGATCTCCATTTTAAAAACATGTAAATAGTGATTAAGCAAAAAAAAAAAAAAACAGATCTCAATGTCATCTTTGAGTTTTAAATATCCGGGTGTCATTCTTTTCATTTACGCCTCAAGAACTCTGGAAGTCGTCGAGGAGGGCCGAAAATGTCAACAGGAAATCTTGTGGAAGACGATGCTCAAGTACCCTTCTTACAACAAAATTATGAAGAAGATCAAAGTATTTCAAGAAAGGTTTTTGTTGTTGAATCCAAGAAATAAGGTCCTAAACTAATTTAAACATTAAATAGAGGAACGAGATAGTGTCCTATTAGTTGTGATACATAGAGGGTCACTCAGAGGTTGGGGGTTCAATTCATATTTTTACCAATTCTGTCTACTTAGAATGTTGACTGGTAGGAGGTTCCCCAATTTCGCTTTTCTCTTCCAACAACCCTTGCTTCCGACTTAGTAGATACTCCCTCCGTTCCATTAGAAGAGTCCACTTTGTTGAACTAAAACAGTATAACAAAGTGGACTCTTCTAATGAAACAGAGAGAGTAAGTAACAGTTCCGTGTTAAGAAAAAACTTTTAACAGGTGTTGGCATTTGACTGGTTTAATTTTTGGGTAAATTATGTTTTACCCCTTGTGTTGTGATGATTTTCTTATTAGCCTCTCTAGTTTTAAAAAGTAACACACTTAACTCCCATTGTCATCAGCAAAGCCATTGACAGTATTTTGCTTTTAACTTTGCAGCATGAACATCAATGGATGGGAAATGATGATTCCTCTTGGATTCTTTGCTGGAGTTGGGTATTATTCAAACTTAAATTTTCTTTGTTCTAAACTGTTTTTCTTGAATCTTGATTGATTTCTGGATTTTGTTTGTTATTCATCAATATACCATTATATTCTAAGGTAGATAGAAATGTAGCTCAACCAGCTCATATATATATAAGTGCAAAAGCGGCAATGAATCATGATTCTCTCAGTTTCATTATAAGAGTTAATTTGGTATTACTGAAATTAGTATTACAAATGAGTTTTTTTCTAATGAGACAAAGAAGGTAATATATTTTCCTCCGATTCCTCATTTTAAAAAAATATTGACTTTTTCAGAATGGGTCCTAGAATGTTATTTCAGATCTTTAATTTGTCCAAATTCTTCTATATTCCAGCAATTAATCAGCGCAACTAATGTGCCCTTGTTGCGTTCTTGAATTGTGTAATAGAGTTAGGGTTGCAAACGAGCTGGGAGCTGGAGATTGGAAAGCTGCCAAATTTGCAACGATAGTAGCTATAACACAATCTGCAATCATCGGTGTGTTATTTTGGCTATTGATTTTGTTCTTCAACAATGAGATCGCCCTCATTTTTACCGAAAGCCAAGTTGTGTTAGAAGCGGTTGACAAGCTCAAAATTCCCTTAGCTTTCACAATTATCCTCAACAGTGTGCACCCTATTCTTTCAGGCAATTTTTCTTTCTTAATCAATTACTTCATCCATTCCATTAAAAGAGTCAAGTTTCAAAATGTATTTTTGTAACATTAGAAGAGTAAGTTTAAATTTTTTTTTACTTCTCATATTATTTCTAATATAATTATGTGTAATTTACAACAAATTGACTTTTAGAAAGTAAATATATCAGTGAAAAAAATAATGTCAAATTACATATTTTAAATGTTGTATTTTGCATCCCATAAAAAGTTGTACATCCTCCAAATTCAACCCTTCTCAACTTCTTAATTTTTACTCCTTGTGATGTAAATGTTGACATTATTCATATTTTTTTCTTTATATTAAGGGTTGCTGTTGGATCTGGATGGCAGGCACAAGTGGCTTACATAAACTTGGGTTGCTATTACTTAATTGGTGTTCCTCTGGGTTTTATAATAGGATTAGTCTTTCATTTTGGAGTTACGGTATGTACTGCATAATGGTTTATTTACATTAAACACCCGCATCTTATATATTATTTACTTTTTTCCCCTCTATATTATAGAAATTAATAAACAGTTTACCCCTTTAACCATTAAAGAATTTTTTTTTTTTTTAATAAAAAGACTGATTTGTCATAATTAGATCATCATATCATACCGTCATATCATATATATATTTTTTAGAATCTTATTTTGTGAATCATAAGTAATTGTACCATTAGATTTTTTTAGTGGAACGAAAGAAATATTAATTTTAATGATACACGAAGGCAAAAAGTAACGGGCATATAACACGCGAGGGTTTAATGTAATTAAGCCATTTTTGAAAGATATTGTGGATATTTTTATATTTTAGTGGCTTAATTACTTTATTGAATAGGGAATTTGGGCTGGAATGATTATTGGTGGCACTGCAGTTCAGACTGATATTGGCTATCATCACATATCGGTGTGATTGGAAGAAAGAGGTAACGAAATCGCCAAATACATATATTCATGCGTGCGCAATTTATTTTCTTTTCAAAATACTTCATCTGTTCCATTAAAAGAGTCCATTTCAAAAAATACTTTCAGTTTTTTTTTATAATTCTTACCCTTACTAATATAATCTTGTAAGAATATAAATGGAACAAATGGTGTCAAATTAACTATTTTAGGTATTGTATATTGACATTGATAATAAATTGTACGTTTGTCAAGATGGATCGTTCTAATGAAATGGAGGAAATAATATTTATATTATGTTTAAATTTACGAATGGTTAATTGCATGTGGACATGCAGGCAGAGAAAGCAAATAAGCATGTGGAGAATTGGTCTGGGTGGCCTACCAAATGGGTGACATTAATGGGATGGAAACATTTGAGAATTAGTAGCACTATTCTTTTCAATTTCTAGTGTATAGTTTTATTATAATTTCATATGGCCTTATTTTATATTGGGATATGAAGTGTGTACATGGAGATACAATATCCATCTAATTTTTAAAAGTAATTGGCCTTTTGGTATTATTTGTGCCGAAATTTCTTTTATATATACATATTCTAATTTGTTAGAGTTATAAAGTTACAATATATACTTATGTAATTATATGTGCTTACTTATTCAAAAAAATTGATTTGAATTCATTTGATTAAATTTTAAAATCAGTGCCAACTGCCATTTGATTTGACCCGATTTGAAATATGAAAAAGAAATATCTATGAATTTTATTCGAATTAAATCTATAGGCATGTTCTTTTTGTTTCGTTTTAAAAATGGTTTTAGTTTCAACAATAAATTTAATATATTTTAATCATATTCCATCATTTCCAATACAACTTTTTACTATTCAGCATGTACATTTTATATTTTCAATACACTTTTTACATTATAAAACTATTTTTCAAAACTTATTTTCAAAATCGTTTTTAAAACGTTAAAAAAGAACAAGCCATATACCATTTTTTTGACCCCTACTAGATGGGATAAGATAGTGAAGTGTAGGGTTGTAGAATATTAATCGTAACCACTATTCTTTGGGTTTTTTTTTTTTTTTTTCTTCTTTTTCTGGATTAATAGTGTCCATCTAATATAAAAATTATATTTTTGAAATATACAATTCTTTATCCATAATCAATGGTAAGTATAAAATCTAAAGGATAAATGGCAGTTATCTCATTATATATTAAAAAACATATAGTTAATTTCTTTTATTTATGGATCCAACGACCATTTTAATATTAAAAGAAAAAAGAAATAATAATTTTTAATCTTAAATATGTGACATATCAAAATTAACCCTTATGGGTGACATCATTAATATGTTTTTCATTTTATCTGGATATGAAATACCAAAATTAACCCAAAATTAACCCCAATAATTTTGGTATTTCATATCCAAATAACATGAAAAACAAATTATTGATATCTAATATTAAGACTAAATTTGATATTTTAAACATTTTAAGATTAAGTATCCAGCCGTAAATGAGATCACATATTTTGGTGGAACACTGTTGCATCAACCAAGGGAGTAGTAATTACATTTTTATCTTCCAAATTTTGTGACTGTGCTTAAGGTCCATTGTCGTATTCGCGACACTAAACTAAATTTTGTGAGAGGCCACGTTGTGGCAGCCGGACACGTGATTTGAGCTCTGCAGATAGCTACCCCCCCTTAGCAATTAAGAGTCGAGAGGACTGACCAATAAGGACATTAATGGCATCATCCACGTTCCTGAGGGTGGAGCAATATTATTATTAATTCAATAATAGCCTTGGCGAAATTGGGCCCCAAGTCTCCTTTCTCTTCTTTCTATTCCGGCAACAAACCTTGCTAAGTAGCAGTTCCGACATGAATCCGGAAGTGTCAACCGAAATATCAGTTGAAGAAGATGCAAAAGTACCTTTGTTAGGATTAATAGACGAAGACCAAAGTCTTACACAAAGGGTTTTGGTTGAATCCAAGAAGCTACGGAGTATAGTTGGTCCGGCCATCTTCAGCCGCATCACTTATTATTCGACGTTCGTCGTTTCCCTAGCCTTCGCCGGCCACCTCGGCGATCTTGGACTCGCCGGCTTGTCCATTGCTGTTACGGTCATTTCTGGCTTCGACTTCGGCCTCTTGGTAGGAAATAAAGCCGTGTTTGGAATTATACCGAGTGACGGGCACATAAACAGTTGTGCCTGGTAACTTGAGTAGGTTATGAATTGATCTGTTTTAATCTTCTTTTCTGTTGGGGATGGCAAGTGCATTGGAAACGCTATGTGGACAAGCTTATGGGGCGAAGAAATATTACATGTTGGGCATATATCTTCAGCGTTCATGGATTGTTCTATTAATTTGCGGCGTTTTCACTTTACCTCTGTACATATTTGCAACTCCAATTTTGAAGCTGCTGGGAGAGCCTGATGACGTGGCTCATATTCCTGGGATTGTGGCGTTATATTTAATACCACTTCACTTTGGATTTACTCTCCAATTTCCTCTGACGAGGTTCTTGCAAAGCCAGCTGAAGAATTCTGTGATCGCTTGGGTCAATTTTGGTACTTTTGTGATCCACGTCATGCTGAGCTGGCTATTTGTGTCTAAGTTTAAGATGGGATTGCTTGGAATTTCAGTGATTACAGATATTTCTTGCTGGGTTATTGTGTTGGGTCTTCTTGCTTATAGTGTTGGCGGTGGATGTCCTCAAACTTGGACTGGCTTTTCTTCTGAAGCGTTTTCTGGGCTGTGGGAGTTTCTGAAACTCTCTGCATCTTCCGGAGTCATGCTATGGTATGTTTGCGTTACAATTTAGTATTAGAAACGTAACTTTTGTATAACATACTGAAATTTAGTCAAATTGGCCCAGTTTGGAGAATTGGTACTACAGGATATTGGTTGTGATGACTGGAAATTTGCCTAACGCTAAAGTTGCAGTTGATGCTTTGTCCATATGGTAAGTTCTTGGTTAAACTCTTCCTCTTTCAAGCAATTAATTAAGTGATTAATCACGCCAATTATAATCATCTATGTTCTCCATAAGGCACAAAATTTTACACATTTGGTCTAATTCTAATCTAATTTGTAAAATATTGCTCGGTCAATGACATTAACTGCCCATGACATCTTCTGTCGGCCTATATCCTGTCTTTCTTGTCTGTCCTCTCACATGTGGGCCTTATAATGTGACATGTGAGTCTCACCTTCTAACGTGAGAGGGAAGACCAAATTTAAATAGACAGAAAATCTAGTCTCCATTGACTGTACGTTATCAAAATTGTTCCTCGGGGAACATTCAATAATACACACATAGAATAATGATATACTCAGCTAATATCTAACTAATTAAAGGGCACACTACATTTAGTGAAGTTAATTAATAGCTAATATCTTACTGTGTTTTTTGATAGTTACATTTTTCTTTCCTATCGTTTGGTTATAATTAATTACGGATACCCCACATAAGGCAAAATAATGAATTTGAATTTCGTAGCTTCATTTTCAGTCCCATTAAGGCTCTAACGAATGGAGACCCATTTTTGTCTATTTAATTTTGCACACCTTTTCTTTTAGTCACAAAAAAATATAAATGAAAAATCTCAGCTCTACTCCTAAATTGAAATAATTGTCTACTTCTGTTTCTGATTTGGCAGCATGAACATCAATGGCTGGGAGATGATGATTCCTCTGGGATTTTTTGCAGGAACTGGGTATGTCCTTTTCTCCATTTTAATAATAATCATATAAATACATATTTGATTGATGAATTAGGTATGTATATTAGTTGATCGTCATTTTTATTGTGATGGGTTCATGTTGTGTTTTTTCGTGTCAATAACAATTGCAAATGTGCATTCAAAAAGATTGAAATGAAATGAGAGATACACCTTCCAATCTACAAGTGTTGATCCTTTTGATGTTGCATGCAAGATAGGGTAAGGGTGGCAAATGAATTGGGAGCTGGAAATGGGAAAGCAGCAAAGTTTGCAACAATAGTAGTAGTATCACAGTCGATCGTGACCGGTCTGTTCTTTTGGGTACTCATTATCTTCTTTCACAGTCAGTTGGGTTACATTTTCACAGAAAGTCCTGTTGTGTTAGAGGCCGTTCACAAGCTCTCGGTTCTCTTAGCTTTCACCGTTCTCCTCAATAGTGTCCAACCTATTCTTTCAGGTATATACTTATGTCTACAGCAATATAAGGGTTTTTTTTTTTTTTTTTTTATTGGTTAATAAAAACTTCTTAATTAATTTCTTTTATATTTTTTACTTTTAGGCGTTGCTGTAGGTTCCGGGTGGCAAGCATATGTGGCGTACATAAACTTAGGTTGCTACTATATACTTGGAGTACCTTTGGGCTTTGCAATGGAATGGATTTTTCATTATGGAGTCATGGTAAGCAAAATGGTTTCCTTATCCAATTTTCGATATAATATTTCATAAAACAACGACGGCAAAAAAGTTATACCCCTTTAATTCCAATGGTAGAGTTTGTTTGTTTGTTTTTCTTTAAAATATATTTTGTTTCATTCAAAATATATCTACATGTAATTTATAATTAATTATAATTGGAAAAATAAGGACAATATAAGTGGAAAGAAATACTGACAACAAATTTTATTTTCCCAAATTAATAGAATCGGTTTTTTTTATATGTAAAAAAAATCCATCCTAATAAACCGATATGCTTTATTTTTAACAAATTATAATTTTACTAATATAATTATGTAAGGTCAACAATTGCTTAAAATTATAAAATAAGGGTGTGAATGAAAAAATGATGTCCAATTACTTATTTTAAGTATATTATCGCACTAAAAAAAATTATGTACTAAAAAATATAACTATTTATATAAGAAGGAAAAATAACTTTTAGAAACAACTCTTTCATTAGAGCGGAAAGAGTAGGATTTATACCTCGCCTTCCCCTCATGTTTTTTTTCCCTTACAACTTTGACTAGGGAATATGGGCTGGAATGATAATAGGTGGAACCGCAGTTCAAACTCTAATATTGGCTATTATTACAGCCAAGTGTGATTGGGAAAAAGAGGTAATTATTTATAGTACAATTTTTTACAAACTCTGATTTTTATTTATTTTTTCTTTTTTGTTGTTGTTGTCGAAAGTAACATTTTTTTGTTCTTATGAGAAAATTGCAGGCTGAGAAAGCAAAAACGCCCGTAGAAAAGTGGGGAGGAAGCAGAAACAATTCTAATTCTAATCCTAATTCTAAATAGGAAGAATGACATTTCTCGTACTAAAAGTTTGGACTGTTTGTAACTTTGGTATTAAAAGTTTACTCAATTTCAAACTTATAATTTATGTTTGTATTTTGTTGCATTTTTAGTACCAATACCGGCTATTTCAAGTATTACGTAGTTAAACTGAAGTCAACGGTAATTTAGGAGTATTTTGCAAATTCTACAATTTTGTGGGAAACCTTGTTCCTTATTTTTAGTCAACTGAGGGAGAAAGAAAATCGCAAAAGATGGTTTGAAAATAATATTACAAAATTATTCTTTTCAAGAAAATTGTAGAATTTATAAAATACCCCCAAATTACCGTTGACTTCAGTTTGACTATGTGAAACTTCAAATAGTTGGTATTGGTACTAAAAATGCAACAAAATATAAATATAAAGCACAAGTTTGAAATTGAGTAAACTTTTAGCACCAAAGTTATAAACAGCCTAAACCTTTAGTACCAAAAATGTCATTTTTCCTTCTAAATAGATTTGAACATGTTCTCTCTTTCTCTTCATTGTGATAACATGGATGTCCACAAAAGTTTTGCTTTAGGGCCTGTTCTTTAGTGAATTTTCAGATCAATTTTGAATACAATTTTGAAAACAAATTGGTTTAAGACCAAATCAAAGAAACAAAGTTTTCAAAACACATTTAGAATTTTTTTATTTTTTTTTTCAAAAACAAGGATGTTATCTATCTCCTCCCCTTTCGCTCCTTCCACCACCCCACCCCCCCACCCCCGGGCTCCTCACCGTTGCAGCCGCCGCTTCACCGCCACCCTAAACCCTAAAAATCCAACTCTAACAAAACTCCAAATCCAAATTTAAATCCAATTTTAACAGAAGCTCTCAAGAAATTCGCATAGCCAGGAGCTCTACTCATTCAATTTTGACAGAAGCTTTCGCCTACATCTCGCGCCGGCTTCTGCTTCTCTGCCATCTCTCTCATCAAATCCTCACCAGAAAACCCAGTTGCAATTTTGGGCCAGAAAAGGCTTTCCTTGTAAATTCTTTTTCCCAAAAATAATTGTATTGTGGCAACACTTTAAATATATAGTATATAATATATCACATTAAAAAGAATATAAAAAAACCAACCCAGAATAATGAAGAAAATATAGTTAAACAGGAACAAAATGTTGATTAAAACAGTTTTGTTGTGGCCATTTGAAGTAATGCTGGCAGGCACGATCTGGCAGAAGAATTCGAAGGCGAAGAAGAAGAAGAATTTAACGCGAGCTTCAGAGGAGACTACCGTGTTGTCCAGAAATATCCGGCTTCTGTGGATGAATCGGGGAGTCTGTCGGATTTCTATGGCCGACCGTTGGGGAGAAAGGAAGACACCGACTGTCGCTATTTGTTTTCAAAAGGGTTGGGGAAGAAAATGGTTTTGGTGTCAGGTCGGTTTTGTGACTGGGTTTAGGACCCTGGGTGCCAAACTTTGGTTTTGGTTTGGTTTTGGGTTTGAAGCTGGAAAGCAATCAAAACCAATTCTCAAAACTCACATGCCCTAAACCTTTAGTTACACTACTGCATAATACATTCTGTTACATTGCTTTTAATTTTGATTATAATAGAAGAAATAATTAGGGATGCTCAAAATGAGTTACACGAAAACTTTATTCGACCGATCAGACCGTCTAAATATAGGCGTATCGATTTTAGTCTAAAAAGTATTGCTTGTATATATGTTATAAAGATAAATGTATTGTCTTAACATCTTATTTATCGCGTATTAAATTTGACTTATGTTGTATCATTTTTTAGTTGCTAATATATTGTCATTATGTTAAAACAACAAGTATCGCTTGTAGAGCGCGTATTAATTTTAGGGACAGAAGTATATCATGTACTAAAAACAAAATACGCGTATTAATTTTAACCTCTAATATATCATTTCCTGATAAAAATACGCGTATTAACTTTAGGAACAAAAGTATGGTTGTCAAACAGTCTTTGACGGAAGACTCTATTAATCAGTTATTTGCCCCGGATCTCTCGCCCCAACTAGAACCATTCAGTTTGGATTAGTTTCAGGGTGCGATCCGAAAGGAACGGGGTGGAGCAATTTAAGTTAGATTCAGTTCGTGAACTAATCTAGACCCTTCTTTTCTTCTTTTATTTTTATTTTTTGTAAAATAACCGCTCATTTCTTCTTTGTTTTTTAAATATTTTTAAAAATGAAACGTGGGTAAAGCCTTTATTAAATAGGGAAAATTTCTCTTAAGGGTGTTAGAAAAAACGTAATTATTAAAGTCGTTACTTTTTTTATTTATTAGGAAGGGCATTAAAACACTTTAATATATTTTTATTTAATATAAGACTATTATATCATTACTTATTATATCAGTAAAATCTATTCAAAGTAAATACCTAAATCAAATCAATCTCTCTATCCTTCCCTCTCGCCTCTCCAGCTCTCCCATCCCTGCACTTCATAATAAATAGAAAAAAGTTATGTCCTCTTTAATAATTACATTTTTTCCAACGCCTTTAATAAAAATTTTATGTATTAAATAATCGAAAAAATAAAAGCAGTACAATGATAAATTAATGCCTAATGTAAAGTATCCAAGTCAAGTTAGATGCAACTAATTTCGCCAGACCATGAGGGAGAGTATGTACCCTTATAAGAAAACAAAATCAGCCTATATATGATGAGAGTATTTTGCATACGCTTATCTACCTTTTAATTTTACCATTGTTCCATCTAAATTGTAGGATTTGATGTTGAATTGGACTAATTATGATTTTTTTCATGTTAGAAACCATTTGGAGAAAGGTTGATGATAATTGGCGAAAAAAATAAGAAAAGTTGAAGAAATGAAGGTGAGAAGAAAATGGAGCATCAACCAAGTTTGGAAGACCATAACTTGAGCTACACAGCTCCAAATTGGATAATTCTTGATCTTATGGAAAGCTCAAACAAAGGGCTACAACTTTTATGAAGACAACTTTGGCCAGTTCGCGCTTCCCAATGCTCAAATATTGTTTGGAAGTTGGGAAGAAATTCTGCCGCAGAAGCTGAAACAAAAGGCTGAAAGTCGCGGCTATGGAAAAAGAAAGCCGATGTTTCCTATAGCTGCGAGACAAAGTTGCCGATTTTGCACTAAAGCCTCGGCCACTTAAATATTTACTTTTTAGTCCTTTCCTCCAAATCTTACTCTACATACATTATGTGTAAATGTCGAAACACTCTCCAATTGTAAGTGTTTGCTGCCTACATTAAGTTTATACCAATTGCATATCTATGGAAGAATTCGATAGGAGATTTGGAACTTGAAATCTAACCTTAACCCTTCTTTATCTTTGAATTAGATTTAAACCATTCATAATTTGCAAGTCTATTTAGTTTTATACACAAAATAATATTTTGGAATCAATTGACAGTTGTCATAATTGAATTTGCTACATACATCTTCTTTAGTCCTTGTGGGATCGACCCATGCTTGCCACGGTATTACTTGTTGCAACACCGTATACTTGCAGTCTTTATATTTCGTATAAGTATAGTAGATGCTAGTTTCGCTAGAGAATCCCCTAGTGCATTCTCTTCCCGGAAGTTCTGATGACATGAAAATCCAGTTGCAGTATGTCCCAATTGAGCCTGAAAACATAAATGAGAGCCCACTGAACTGCCCAATGTCCCTATGAAGTGTAGGGTTGTAGAATATTACGCAGATGATAATTGTAACGACTGATTCTTTGGGTGTTTTTTCTCTTTCTGGTATTAAAATCTCTTTCTGGTATTAAAAAATAGTGTCCGTCTAATATGAAAATTATATTTTTGAAATATACTATCCATAATCAGTGGTAAGTACAAAATCTAAAGCGCAAATGGCAATCATCCCATTATATATTAAAAACATATAGTTAAATCTTTTATTTATAGATCAAACCACTACTGCAAAATCACCCAAGGGAGGCGCCCCTTTGGAGTACACCCGCCTCCAAAGAGGCCGGCAACGCTTTTGGAGGCAGGTGCAACATGCACCCGCCTCCAATAGGTATCTATTGGAGGCGGGTGAATGTTGCACCCGCCTCCAAAAGCAATTGGAGACATGCACCCGCCTCCAAAAGCAATTGGAGGCGGGTGCAGCATGCATCCGCCTCCAATAGATTAATCTATTAGAGATGGGTGCAACAAAGCTTATGGAGGCGGGTGCAACCAATAGTTTAATCTATTGGAGGCGGGTAAGTATTTCGTCAATTTTTATATAGTGTTTCGAAAATTTTTTGTGTTTCGGACTGTTGAAAATTAAAAATAATTTTAAAATTTTGTCGATATTCGAGTAAGACAATAAATTAGTAGGTACTAAAAATCACAAAGTGTAGAAAGAAATATATAAATATATCATTTTGATTTTAACTTTAAATATATAAGTATATGTAGCCTAGTGGTAAATTTAATGTGCAAGAGTTAAGTGATTCTGCAGGCGCGAGTTCGATTCCTAACGAAGACATAAATTGAAGAAAAAAAAAATTTTAAACGAAAAAACCCGACACTAAAAAATATATATATATTTGATATTGGAGGTGGGTGCACTATTCACCCGCCTCCAATAATTAGTTATTGGAGGCGGGTGATCTATGCACCCGCCTCCAATAACTAGTTATGGGGAGGCGGGTGCGGGCTCCTCCAAAGGGAGGCGCCTGCACTGCGGCACCCGCCTCCTAATAGGCTTAGGACCCACCTCCCTTCTTCCTTTTTGCCATAGTGAACTGTCATTTTAATAAAAAAGATTAAAAAAATGATAATTTTTAATCCTAAATATGTGAAATATCAAAATTAACCCTAATGTGTGACATCATTAATATGTTTTTCATGTTATATGGGTATGAAATACCGAAATTAATATGCTCTATCAGAATGACAATTTCGTCCATAAATACATTGGGGGTAACTATGCGTTTTTTAAACAAAGGGAGTAACTATCACTAATAGTATTATATAAGAGGGTAACTATCAGTTTGCCCAAGTTTAATGTTAGTAATTTAATACTATGTCACTTATACCCTTAGTTTTAAATATTTATTAATTATGAACCACACATAATTAAATCAGTAATAGTATGAAAAATAAAACAAACATAAACAAAACTATAATATTTGGAATAAAAATAATTTTAAGAACAGAATTATCTAGTGGGATAGAGAGACAAAGGGGACCAAGAGAGTGATTCAACAAACAATGTACATGTCACCCTCACAACAAAAATGAAATTACATTGTTACCTCTTTTAAATTTGTGAAAATGACACATGCACAATGTTACACTAATAATCTCAAACTCCAAATGAGACCACATATTTTGGTGGAACAATGTTGCATCAACCAAGTGAGTAATTACATTTTTATCCTCCAAATTTTGAGGCCGTGCTGAACCCACTAGGAGGTCCATTATCACATACATGACAATTAATTTTATATTACTTTTTTGTTATTCTTAATAAATTTTTTTACATTTTCAACACACTTTTTTACATTCCCAATAAACTTTTTGATATTATAAAATTAAAATAATTATCAAAAATATGATTTTGATAATAATACCATACATGGCCTGATTCTCGCTAAATTATGTGAGAGGCAACATTGTGGCACCCGGACACGTGATTTGAGCTCTGCAGCTAGCTAGCCCCCTCAGCAATTTAAGAGTGGCGAAGACTGACCAGTAAGGACATTAATGGCCTCATCCATGTCAGTGAGGGTGGAGCAATATTATTACTAATTCAGTAATAGCCTCGCCGAAATTGGGCCCCAACTCTCCTTTTCTTCTTTCCATTTCCGGCAGAACAAACCTAGCTAGGTAGCAGTTCCGACATGAATTATCCGGAAATGTCAACCGAAATATCTGTTGAAGAAGATACAAAAGTACCTTTGTTACAACAATATTCTTCTTCCGCCCTTCAAACGAAAAGTGTAGAATCAATATACGAAGACCAAAGTACTCTTACACAAAGGGTTTTGGTTGAATCCAAGAAGCTATGGAGTATAGTTGGTCCGGCCATCTTCAGCCGCATCACTTATTATTCGACGTTCGTCGTTTCTCTAGCCTTCGCCGGCCACCTCGGGGATCTTGAACTCGCCGGCTTGTCCATTGCTGTTACTGTCATTTCCGGCTTCGACTTCGGCCTCTTGGTAGGAACCAAATACTTAGTCTAATAAAGTCGTATTTGAAGTTAATATACCTAATGATGGGCTCGTAAGCAGTTGTGTCTCGTGATAGAAGACTTCTGTTAGTTATGAATTGACCTGTTCTAATTTCCTTTTTCAGTTGGGGATGGCAAGTGCATTGGAAACGCTATGTGGACAAGCTTACGGGGCGAAGAAATATTACATGTTGGGAATATATCTTCAACGTTCATGGATCGTTCTATTAATTTGCTGCGTTTTGACGTTACCTCTGTACATATTTGCAACTCCAATTTTGAAGCTGCTGGGAGAACCTGATGACGTGGCTCAAATTTCTGGGATTGTTGCGTTATATTTAATACCAATTCACTTTGGATTTGCTCTCAATTTCCTCTGACGAGGTTCTTGCAGAGCCAGCTGAAGAATTCTGTGATCGCTTGGGCCAATTTTGGAACTTTTGTGATCCACGTCATGCTGAGCTGGCTTGTTGTGTCTAAGTTTGAGATGGGGTTGCTTGGAATTTTAGTGGTTTCGAATCTTTCTTGCTGGGTTATTGTGTTGGGTCTTCTTGCTTATGCTGTTGGCGGTGGATGTCCTCAAACTTGGACTGGCTTTTCTTCTGAAGCGTTTTCTGGGCTCCGGGAGTTTCTGAAACTCTCTGCATCTTCTGGAGTCTTGTTATGGTATGTTTGCGTTACAATTTACTTTTAGAAAAGTGATTTTTGAATAGTTTTCGTGCGCCGCAAAATTTTGTGCGGGATACTGAAATTGGGGTAAATTGGCGCAGTTTGGAGAATTGGTACTACAGAATATTGGTTGTGATGACTGGAAATTTGCCAAACGCTAAAGTTGCTGTTGATGCTTTAGCCATATGGTAAGTTCTTGGTCAACCTTTTCCTCTTTCAAGCCTGTTAATTATAATAATCTATGCTCTTATTGTTTTAGTCAATTCCTAGTGATATTATTGTGAGAGAAGTAATTTATTACCTAGAGTAAATTCATATATAAGGGAGTGCTTGGTTGGGTAGTAGAAGGGGACAATGAAATTCACTAAGAGATGAATCTCATTGATGATATTTGGTTAGGAGTAATGCCGTAATGGAAATCAAAATTACTCAATCACTTCATAAATTCTAATACATAACCGCCCCCTCCCACCCACCCCTCCCCCTCTTCTCATGAATCTCATGGAAGAGGTAGTCAATAATAATTTCTTTAACCAAAAATATGCTTACTTCTGTTACTCTTTCTCTCTCTACCTCTATTATCCTACTTCTTTCTCTACATTTATCTTCTTATTCTCTCTCTCTCTCTCTCTCTATCCTTTTTTCCATTCTCTCTCCATCTTGATTCTCTTGTTTTCTCTCTCTACGCGATTATTTTGACTTTGTTTTTTACCTCTCATTCACTTTCTCACTCTATATTAAAAAATTAGAGAAATGTGGTTCTAACTCTAATCTAATTTGCAAAATATTGCTCAGTCAATAACACTAACCTTCATGCTATTGTTTTTCTGGACATTCAATAATATATATACCTCTATTAAGGGCAAATTACTATGAACTTAAATTTCATAGACGTATTTTTATAATTTGAACTTATTTTTTTTAATAAATCAGGAAACATTTGTAATTATCCAAAAATTTAGAAGTATTTATAATTAAGTTTATCAAAATTTGAAGGAGGCAAATATATAATACACACCTAATTAAATAGGGTACCTTATAATTGCAAAGTCATTCATGGAGAGCTTCATTTTCAGCCCCATATATTTTTCATTCTTTTTCCTCTACAAAGAAACAAAAAATCTCAATTCTACTCCTAATTAAAATAAATTGTCTCTACTTCTGATTTGGCAGCATGAACATCAATGGCTGGGTGATGATAATTCCTCTGGGATTTTTTGCAGGAACTGGGTAATAACTCAAATGTCCTTTTATCCATTTTAATAAAATATCGTATTTACTATTGTGTTGTATCAGAAATCGCACGTGTATTCAGTTTTATTGACATAAAATGTTTACCTTGCATTCTATATGTAAGTGTTGATCCTTTTGATGTTGTATGTGATAGGGTAAGGGTTGCACACGAATTGGGGGCTGGAAATGGAAAAGCAGCAAAGTTTGCACCACTTGTAGCAGTATCACAGTCGGTGGTGATCAGTCTATTCGTTTGTGTACTCATTATATTCTTTCAAAATCAATTGAGTTTCATTTTCACTCAAAGTCCTGTTGTGTTAGAGGCTATTCACAAGCTCTCGGTTCTCTTCGCTTTCTCCATACTTCTGAATAGCGTTCAACTAATTCTTTCAGGTATATATGTCTACAACAATATAAGTTTTTTTTTTTTCAATTTTTTTTTCCTTCCAGGTTAATGAAAACTTATTAATTAATTCCTTTATATTTTTTACTTTTAGGCGTTGCTGTAGGTTCTGGATGGCAAGCATCTGTGGTATGCATAAACTTAGGTTGCTACTTAGGTTGCTACTATTTATTTGGAGTACTACCTTCGGGCATTGCAACATTGGAATTGATTTTCCATTATGGAGTCATGGTAAGCAAAATGGTTTCTCTTTTCCAATTTTAGATACACTATTTCATAAAACAACGGCAAAAAAGGTTATATGAATCCTAATAATAGAGATATGCTTTATTTTTAACGACCTATTATTTTAACTTTACTAATATAATTATATGAGGTTAACAATTGCTTTAAATTTATAAAATAAGGGTATACACGAAAAACTAATGTCAAATTACTGATTTTAAGTTTATTATCCCACTAAAAAAAAAATTATGTATTTAGAAATATAACTATTTATATTAAGTAACTTTTATAATATCCTCAACCTCAAGAGACGCAGCTTATACAGCTGGGGGCCTACTAGCTCCTTTGGAGAGGCTTGTGGCTTCGGACTTTAGCACACATTCCTTTTTTCGGTCTTTAAGGGGTTTTTTTTCCCCAATATTCATATTGGGACCAAAAATTACTAAAATAGACAATTTTTTTTTTCATTCCCAAAATACGAAAAACGAACCCAACTTCGTTTCCTTAAAAAATAACAAAAAAAAAAAAAAAAACTTGAAGAAAACGAATTCATGGAATTCCATGAATTCGTTTTCTCCTTTTTAATTTTTTATTAATTCCATGGAATTCGTTTCTTAATGAAATTAATTTTTTTCTTTTTTGTTTTTTTATTAATTTCATTAATTCAAAAGAACTCCCGTAAATCGTTTTTGAATTGTTGTGAAAAAAAGGCAAAATATAATTACATAACTGAAATTTTAATTTGTAATTTAATAAAATTTTAGAGGAAGTAATTTACGGCATTTTTTGAAATGGTGGTCAATTACCTTTGTCTTCTTTATTCTCTCCATTTTCTATATCAAAGGCAGGCGCGATACTTTGTCTTCTTTATTCTCTCCATTTTTTATATCAAAGGCAGGCGCGATAGCGCCGCCTAATCCCACTAATATTCCCTATGGAAGCTCATTTAAACTAAAAATAATTAAAAATGAAAACATCAATATTGGTCTAATGTTATTTCTTTTTTAGAGAAACGAATTTATGAGTTTTGTTTTTAACAGAATTAATTATTTTTAAAACATAAATGCGTGACTAAATTTTCAAAGATAAATAAATTCCGCAAAGTCATTTATACAGAGATTTTATGTATTTCAAAAAATGCCGTAAATTACTTCCTCTAAAATTTTATTGAATTACAAATTAAAATTTCAGTTACATAATTATGTTTTGCCTTTTTTTTTTATAACAATTCAAAAACGATTTACGGGGGATCGATTCGAAAACCCTAAAATTCATTTTTCATTAAATAATATTTATTTTTTTAAAATGAATAAAAACTTAGAAACATGTTGGTGAACCGTTTTCAATGAAAATAATTATTTAATTTTTTTAAATTCATTTAAATATAATTTTTTTAATTTATTTTAAAAATAATTTTAGTGAAATTCGTTTCTTAATGAAATTAATAAAAAAACAAAAAAGGAATAAACGAATTCCTTGAAATTAATAAAAAATAAAAAAGGAAGAAACGAATTCATGGAATTCGTTTTCAAAAGAATTATTTACTTATTTTTTACATTACTTTACATAAAATTAATTTTATTTTAAAAAATTTTAAAACAATTTCAGTAGAAAACGAATTTTCGAGATTCGTTTTCAGTAGATTTCAATAGAAAACGAATTCAGTGAAATCGTTAGATTATTTTGTATTATTTATGTAAAATTATTTTACTTATTTGAAATTAATTTTATTTATTAAATTATATAACTTATTTTAAAAATAATTTTATTATGAAAACATAAGTTCGTGTTTTATATCATTCATTTTAAATTAAATATTTCCAAAAAAAGGTAAAAATTATCGATAAATATTTAACACAAAAAAAAACAAAATAAAAATTATTTAAAATATATATCCAATTACAAATTAGATTTTCAGTTATATAAATTACGTCTTCTCTTTGATCCACAAAAACTGAAAAATGAATTACGGTGTCCATTTTGAATCACCTTAATTCGTTTTACATTAAAAAATATTTATATTTCAAAATGTATAAAAACTTAACAACGATTTTGGTGAACTCGTTTTCAATTACAAAATAATTATTTAATTATTTTTTAC
The DNA here is from genome assembly GCA_016801395.1 of Leptodermis oblonga. NCBI lineage: Eukaryota > Viridiplantae > Streptophyta > Magnoliopsida > Gentianales > Rubiaceae > Leptodermis > Leptodermis oblonga. The sequence continues at coordinate 40,096,820 of CM028760.1, forward strand.
ATTACAAAACAGTTATTTAATTATTTTTTATATTACTTTACATATAATTATATAACTAATTGTAAAAAATGTTTAAAAAGTTTTGGTACAAAACGAATCCTGCAAGAAACGAATTCATAGAACATTGATTTATTAATAATAAAGGCTGCACCCGAGTTCTTAAATATAAAAGAGTAACTCGTAGAAACAACTATTTCATACTTTTTTTTTTTTTTCCCCCTTACAACTTTGAGTAGGGAATGTGGGCTGCAATGATAATCGGTGGAACCGCAGTTCAAACTCTAATATTGGCTATCATTACAGCCACGTGCGATTGGGAAAAAGAGGTAATTATTAATAGTATAATTTTTTACAAACTCTGATTCTTTTCTTTCTTTCTTGTTTTTTTTTTTTACCCTCCTTTTTGTTGTTGTTGTCGAAAGTAACTTTTTTGTTCGCGTGAGAAAATTGCAGGCTGCGAAAGCAAAAACGCAGGTAGAGAAGTGGGGAGGAAGAAGAAACAATTGCTTTTAATTTTGCACAAAAATTTTGTTTTGAATCTTTAGTAACACACTACTGTATAATACTTTGTTTTAGGCCATCTCCAACCATTTTTTCATTTTGCAGCAAATGTTTCCTCATTTTGCAGCCGCTACAATAGATTTACTCCAACCATTTCCATATCTACATCTCTAAAAAAAAATATTCCATTTAAATTCTCTTACTTACTTAATTTTATATCCCTTTTCATTATTTTTATACCTTTTCACTTTTTTACAAAATACCCCTAAATTGTCTATAATACCAAAATTCAAATTAATACGTTTCACATAACTATTTTACGTGTTGTGTTTTATCAATTTTTTGTCATTTTTTGGTTTAATGTATCCCAATGTGATTTCATGTTATGTATTTTTAACTTTTGGTGTAATTTGCATGTATCTTTAATTATTTTATATATTTTGAATATTTTAATTTTTCATTTCTAGTTTTTAAAATAAATATTTTTGTGAAATTTCTGTTAATGAAGAATATTTCAAATTGAATTAGTTATAATCAAATTCTAACCATAATATTTAACTAAACAAATTAATTTACCATAATCCATAAATTGTAATGTTCGAGTGTTAAAAATTATAAAATTAGTAAAAATATTACATTAGCAATAATAAAATATTGTAAAGAGTAAAACATATATTAAATAAAAGATTAAAAAATAGCAATTAAAGAAATTAGAGACTAAATTATAATTTACAAAACTAATATATATATATATTATTATTATAATACAAGTGAGCTAAAGGGGAAAAAAAGAAAAAAGAAAAAAAAAATGGGATGCAAACGTTACAGTGTCGCTGATAAATTAACATGTCGCACACTTGTAGCATTTGCCTAATTTTCTGGCATTCTGCGGCTGGGTTGGAATTTGGAACCCAGCGGCAGAATGCCAGAGAATCCGGTAGGGGTGGTCAAAAACCTGCGGGTTGACCTGGGGGTTTGACCCGGAACCGACCCGGAAAAACCCGATCCGCGGGTCCTATTTTTTTCAGGTTCGGTTCCGGGTTGGTTCTCTCTCAAAAAAAAAAAAAATTAATTTTTCTTTCCATAATTGCGGGTTGGATTTTTTTTCGGTCGGTTTCTAGTTAAACCCGCGGGTTCGGTTCGGTTCCCTCTCAAACCGGTGGGTCCGGTTCGGTTCTCCATTCAATTTTGGATTTTCTAAACTTAAAACATGTAAAATTATAATGCTCATTGGCATAAATCAAGATTCGAACACACAACCTAAGGTTAGCAAACCAATCTTAAGGAAAGCTAATTAACCATTCCAACAAGTCTTTGTTTTGTTTTTTTTTTTTTTTTCTTATTATTATATTATACAAAATTAAACTATAAATTATTTAATATCTTTTTCAATTATATTAATGATTTAAATTGCATCACACATGTATTTCACAATCTAAACAAAATTAATTTTTATATTAAAAAATAAATAATATTTTATTTTGTAAATTTATATATTATTTCAAATTTAAATACTATGCTTATCAATTGAAAATTGATATCTTCAATAAGTAAAATTATACTCTATTATTTTTTTATTACAATATTTTTTTTTTAAATAGTAATATAAATGTACAAACATTAAAGAGAAAAATAACACAAAATGTAAATTTTACCATTAATTTATATAGTATTATAATGTATATTGTTTAAAAAAAAAATTATTATAATATATGTAGTATAAAGAATTGATATATGAAATTAATATATAAATAAACATATAATATAATAAAGATAATAAGATAATATAACAAAACAAAAAGTAGAAAAAGTGGCTAATCAGCTTACCTTAAAGGCAATTGTTGAACTTAGGTCATGTGTTTAAATTTCATCTTAAGCAAAAATAATATAATTTTGAAATTTTTTCATTGGAGGCACAAAAAAATAAATAAATAAATAACCCGGCCCAGAACCCGACCTGGCGGGGTGGGGTCTATACCCGACCCGACCCGAAACCGACGGGTCGGGTCGGTTTCGGGTCGGGTCGGGCCGGGTATCACATTTGCTCACCCCTAGAATCTGGCTTGTCCTCTAGCAAAAGTGTGTGCATTTTGCAAGCCTTTGGAAATGGTCTAAGATCGCTTTTAATTTTGCTTAAGTTAATTTAATATATCATAACTCTAGTTAATCATTATCTATTTGATTATAATAGGAAAAATAATTATGGATGCTCAAAATCAATTACACGAAAACTTTATTTGATCGATCAGACCATTCAACCGCGGACGCATATCAATTTTAGCCTAGAAAGTATTGCTTGTACATATATTATAAAAATACACGTATTGATTTTAATTTATGATTTATCACGTATTGAATTTGATCTATGTTATATCATTTTTAGTTATTGATATATTGTCATTATATTAAAACAACAACTATTGCTTATAAAGAGCATCTCGATTTTAAGGGCAAAAGTATCGTCATATTAACTTTAATCTCTAATATATCGTTTATTGATAAAAACAAATGTCTCGACTTTAGGGGCGAAAGAATCGTCATCAAACTGTGATACGGTGCATGAATTCAGCAAATGAGCTCGTTGTTGTGCCCAAATTTTTTATTTTATCTTTTTCCATCATTTCCTCTTAAAAATTTCAAGTACTCACTTGTAAAATTATAACAAATGAATATTTTATATATATATATATATATATATAAACTTGTATCCAGTGCATTGGAGGTTAAACTGTGATTTTAAAAATAAAATAAAAAACTCACATATGGAGTGTATCGCGATTATGTTATGAAAACATATTTATCAATTAATTAAATATAATTTTCAAGGATGGAGATGGTAAAGAAAATCAGATGGGTGGAGAGGAGCATTAGAATGTGAGAGAAGACAGCAAATTAATTACGGAATTGTTATGTATAGTAACATTTTTACTATTTGCAGTAACATTTTTCTGTGAAAAGTCTAAAATAACTTTTAGGCTTAAGAAAAAAAAAAAGAATTAGAATAGAAAAACCTTTATAAATGGAAGCAGAAACATTTTCCCTCAAAGTTCTCTACTCTGCTCTGTGGAGAAAAAAGGAAGCACAAAATCGGCCAAATTGGATAAAAGTCTAGACGAACCGATTCGGCAAAGGTGAGTGACTAAAATTAATAATTGTTTCTTTCATGTTTTGTTCGTTGTTTCGATAAATTTGTGTACAATTTGTCCGGATTTGTTATTTTTTTGCCTGGATTTGCCATTAACCGGCCGTTTTTGGCCGGATATGTAAAATTTCGGCCGAGGAGACAGTCTCCTCTGCCGGATTTCAACCGAAATACAACCGATGATCGGCGGTATTTCTGCTGCCACCGGCGGTATTTCGGTTTGGAAATACCGCAGGGCGATATTCCGGGGGAAAATACCGTCTTGCGGTATTTGTTATGCCGAATACCGCCGTTCTCCGGCGGTCAAAAGTCCCAAAAAACCACCGGAGAGCGGCGGTATTATGGGGAAAAAATACTGCAGACGTGGTATTTTTGCCCGGAAATACCGCCGGCAAAAATACCGCCGGTTGTATTTTTTGCCGGAATACCGCCGACCACCGGCAATAATTTTTAGGAAAAAACTGCCGTCCTCCGGCAGTTAATTTCCGGCGGACAGCGATATTTTTCAATTTTTGGCCCGAAATGGCCGAGATGTGCACAATATTTTTAATTTTTTAAGCTTCAATTGTGTTCTTATTCCTTATATATTATCAATTATTTTCGTATTTATAATTGTGTCTTTATATTATTGCATATGGCAGAAACGTTTAAAAAATTAAAATTAAAATTAACCAGAAGCAAAAAGGATGGTAATTTGCAAATTGATGAAGCCAATGAGGCAACAAACTCCGCTTCAGAGGAAATAGTTGGCTGAATACCTCCCACTGCATCCAAACGTCAGAGAAGGGTGCTAGGAAGAATGCAAGGTTCTTCTTGATTTTCAAATGTGGCGGCGGCAAGTAACAGTGAATACGGTGAAACTAAATTTGCACCGCAATACATTGAAGATGCGGAGAAGGAGAAGCTAGGGAAAACGCTGAACGAGTTGAGAGGGAAATGTCTCAATCGCAGGGGTACATAGAATGTAATTCTGAGCGAATGGAGGATGAAAATGAATGGGTAAATGACCCCAACCAACCCAGGAGGAGTGGAAAAGGCTTAATGCTCTCCTCACGTAGGTCAGTTTCAGGGTCCGGGTCCGGGAGGAATGCCGGGTGGAAGGCATACCGGCCTCTGGATGGAACGATTGACGGTAGACCTTCAGATTCAGAGTTGTTACGGAGTTTTAAGAGTCATGTTGCCTACTACATATGGCATCGACAGGTATCTTAAAACTCTTTATTACTTATTGCAAAATACTTTTTATTTATTATTTAGATTTATGCTTAATTACTTGGTACCTAAAATGTGTTAATTTATTTATTAAATTACGTAGGAACGTGATATATTGATGTGCCATAATGGGCACGAGCGGCTGCAAAGGTGGGATTGAGCCGAGGGGGAAATGAAAAGTATAGTGGAACGGTCTGGTGCATGCATCCAGAGTTAGATTCTGCACTCCTCAGTGCCTTTGTTGAGAGATGGCATCGGGAGACTAATTCATTCCACATACCTTTTGGAGAGATAAGTATCACTCTCCAAGATGTGGCCTACATATTGGGAATTTCGATTGTCGGATATCCATTAATTGGAAAATTAAACTGGCAGAAATGAAGGAACATATGAGAATCAAACCAAAATTCATCTAAGGTCGAAACTACATAACAGTCTATCACCCTGCATGCTAAATCGTAGTCGACTGGCCCAAGAACGTGGCGCCAAAGGGTATATTCATCCTGCAGTTCTCTGCACACTTGGTACCAATAATCATTATCTGCATCGTGTACGAAATAAGAAATTACTCTAAAACCACAACGTCCATCGGCACTACATTAACGTGATCGGTAATGTAGTCGAACACGAACTGCTTTAGAAATATGGGCATGTCGAAAGGCCATTCAGAACTGTGGGGCCTCAGAACCCTTCTTCTCCTCTGTCCACCTGTGGATATCCGACCTGCGATTGTAAATCATATTAAATTTAGTATATCGATATGTAATACATGAAAAGTAATATATGTACCTTGTTGTATTGCATTCCTTTCGACATGCTCGCATCCTGATAGATCTCGTTGGGTCAGATTGTGTCTCGGGCGTCCCCTATGTGGCCTACTTACTGGCTCAGCTTGATCAACAGTTTCCGGATGAAGCCTCGCATGCACGGCACCCATCACCCTGTATATGTCAGCGGTTGGACGCGTAATTATTTTAACAAACATTTCATGCAGTTGTCCTTCAGCGCTTTGCCTCGCCTCCGCAGTTTCAGGAATATCATTATCTCCCAAATGCAGTGTCTTCCAGAAGGCGTCCAATATCATTATCTCCCAAATGCATCATCTTCCAGAAGACGTCCACATCGACAGGAGCAATTGGATGGTATGCTCGCACCAATTGTTGCATCTCACATGCACATGGCAAACCGCAACTAGTTCGGAGTTTGTAACCACACAACTCACCATCTTCCCTGATAAGGCCAATTCTTTTTGTATATTCTTCCTCTACCATTGTAATAGCAGCGAAATACAGTAGGTAGTCGCTCTTCCTGTATGTTTTTGCTCCGAAAAGATTCCATTGCAGTCCAAATTTTATGAAAGTGCGCCTCTATCATAATATTAATGTCTTGAAAAATACCTAAAAATGCATTTCTATCCGTCCCACTTGCCTTCTTCAACTGTGCATGTGCACTCTCAACCCTAAAAACCAATTAACATTGAAAATTAAACTTTCATATAAAGCATTATATAAAGTATCATGTAATTATACAGTATACATACTATAAATTAAAGCTATAATTAACTTACATGTTCGTTGTGCGCCCTCCATAATGCTTTATATATTTCGTCCAACAAGACACAAACTTGTCCTTGTAGGGATCCAACTATGTGTTTTTCAAGTATGGAATCACATTTCTGAATTTAGATTGACTTCCATATGTAGTATCAATATAATCTACAGCTTCCGTAAACTGTTCATATGTCAAGATTTTCACTACTTGCCCCCAACGATATAAAAACACATCCATTGTCTTCTTGTCGTTGCCAGCCTCTACTACATGTTTCTTTATATCCATTTTAATGTGTTTCCTACACAGTAGTTGGGTAGCATGTGGGAATACTATTTTCACAGCGTTCATTAAAGCAATCCCTCGATCAGTGATGACTACATGTGGGTATCTGTTGCCCTCGAATAAATTTTTCAATTGAGTCATGGCCCATAAATAGCTCGGGGTAGTCTCATCCCTCATGAAAATAAAAGCAATATGAATATACTGAGATGTGGATACATAAGCCACTATCTGCAGTAGAGGCATGTCATACCTGTTTGTCTTATACGTCGTATTCATAAACAAAACGTACGAAAATAAACCAAGTAGAGAAGGCGTCTTCTTGTGTGCGAAGAAGATGTGCCCGATTGCATTACTATCATCTTCTGCTGTGTGGCCATAGAAGTATTCGTGATCGTGCAAAAGTTTGAACAAATACTGCATGTTAGTTATATCTCTCCTCGCCTCCCTTCTACCTTTTGCTGATTCATTGTACACCTGTCTTATGTGGTTGACATTTTGCGGATCATCCGCTTGCAACTAGACCAATATATGTTTTGGCCTGATATTAATACTCGACATTTCTGCAATCTTCTTCTTCTCCGATTTCGTTAATGGTGAGTACGCTGAATGCCAATTTCGAACTTCTTGTAGTTCATGATTGTGCCTACCGTTTTTGGCCTCTAACTTTGAATTTTCCTCAGCAATTTCTCGTCCCACAAGGTGAAATGGACATTTTGTCAACTTGCTGCTTGCATTGTTCCTCCTGCTTTTCCCTTCAGGTAGGGGTGACTTGTCTCTAATTGTTCTTGATCTATCGCACCTTATCTCAACTAGCCCTTTTCTCCCTCTTGTAAGGAAAATGCCCAATATTTTGGAATAGGACGTAATTTTTGCAATCATATTGTTTTCAACTGCTGTAGCTTTAACCCATGCAACCAAATCTTCCTTACTTTTGAACTCTTCGTACGTCTGAAATACATCCGTGTGGTCAGCAAATATGTCATCCCTCTCCATACGGATATCCTGTTAATACAAAAATATATGTCAGCATACTTAAACCCTAAACTCTATAATTTAGCTAGAACCATTAAATTTTGGAATAATATCGTCTACGAGATGTGAGAATGTGACAAAATTTTTACATAAATAGGGGGGAGGGAGATTTCAAAAATCTCGTCCCCTGGGGGAAATCTGGCCCATTTCGGCCGAGAAATCGAGAAAATTATCACCGTTCGTCGGAAAAAACCGCAAGCGGGCTGCGATTTTTCAGGCAGAACACCGCCGGCGGACGGCCGTTTTCTGACCGAAAATACCGCCGAACTCCGGCGGTATTTTAACTCCGGCGGTATTTTCCTCGGCAAAATACCGCCGGAGTCCTGCGGTATTTTCAGTCAGAAAGCCGCCGTCCGCGGGCGGTGTTTTGCCTGGACATACCTCAAGGCGGTATTTTCCTCCCGGCGATGTTTTTGGGGAAAAATACCGCCTTGCGCCAGGCGGTATTCCCGCCGGTGACCGGCTGTATTTCGCTGAAATCCCGGCCGGTCTCCTTGGCCCAAATTTTACAGTTCTGGCCAAAAACTGTCGGATAATCATAGATCCGGGTCAAAAATTCCTCCCACAGGGTTTTATTTTTGCAAAATCAAGGGGCAGATAGAGATTTTTTCGTTAAACAAACAAATTTCACGTAAAAAAATGTATACATTTGTTACTTATCGTGTAATATGGATTGTCCTCTTGTCTACGCCATATTTGAATACACGTGTAAGTAAAAAGTGAATTACTGTAAATATAAATAGTGTAAATAGAAAAGAAGAAGCAGGAATGCTGAGAAGAACTCCTACAAGCTTTACAAGGGTGAAATCCCTTTTTTTTTTTTTTATTTAAAGGGCAAATTAGACAATTTATAAAAAAATGCTATTGTAAATAATAAAATTGTTACTGCAAATAGTATTCCCCATTAATTAATAGAACAAAATTTTTGAATGGAAACCAATCATATTATATTATAGTTCTATATATTTGCCCACTTGTCAGCCCGCATTCTTGCATCCAAAGCCTGCACCAATTTTATTTACCAAACTTTCAATATTACTCTCCAATAGAGTGAATATAATTAACTAAGATGATAAAACGACATCGTAGATACCTCTTTTTCCCAATCACATCTAATGACGATGGTGGCCAATACTAACGTCTGAATTGCTGTTCCTCCAAAGATCATTCCTGCCCAGATTCCCTTCACACACACACACACACACACATATATATATGTATTTCAACCAATGTATTAAATCCAATAATGTATGTGGTAAATCATAATAATGTATCTTGTCAAAATATATACGAATATAAAATAATAGTAATAATAATAATAATAATAATACGAATAATGTGCTTTTATTTTTAATATATATATATATATATTTATGTATTAAATCCAATAATGTATAATAATGTATCTTGTCTTGTATATATAATAATAATAATAATAATAATAATAATAATAATAATAATACGAAGGGTGAAATGCACTAAATACCACTTAACTATCGACTTTTGCAAAAAACACCACTTTCCTTTAAAAACTGCAACTACAAGCACGTTACTTTCAAAACGTGCGCCAAGTACCACTCTGTTAGTCAATTTCGTTAAGTGACTAACAGTCAAAAAAAGACAGGGGCAAAATCGTCATTTCACATGTTGCGGCAATCATAATAATGTATCTTGTCAAAATATATACGAATATAAAATAATAGTAATAATAATAATAATAATAATACGAATAATGTGCTTTTATTTTTAATATATATATATATATATTTCAACCAATGTATTAAATCCAATAATGTATGTGGTGACAAAATCATAATAATGTATCTTGTCAAAATATATAATAATAATAATAATAATAATAATAATAATAATAATACGAAGGGTGAAATGCACTAAATACCACTTAACTATCGACTTTTGCAAAAAACACCACTTTCCTTTAAAAACTGCAACTACAAGCACGTTACTTTCAAAACGTGCGCCAAGTACCACTCTGTTAGTCAATTTCGTTAAGTGACTAACAGTCAAAAAAAGACAGGGGCAAAATCGTCATTTCACACGTTGCGGCACTGTTAATCGTCTTCCCCAAAAATTTTCCGGCACAGTTCATCGGAATCTACTGTTCATCGGCATTTTTTTTTTCTTTTCTTTTTCTTCTTCCATTCAAATTCCGAATTGACTTGAAAAACTCAGAAATTCAAAACAGCATCAGCGATGAAGGATCCAACAATTTTCATTTTGTGTACTTTTCTCCAGTTCACTATTCCTCAAATCATCTCTATAAAAACTACTATAAAATCAATGGATATGGTTGTATTATACTCCAATGGCTCAGAGTCATAGATCCATCGTTTTCATCTCCTTCTTGTTTCTCTTCCCCATTACTGCATTGGCTCAAACCAATGGCAGCGTGCCTGCAGGAACAACTCTCACTGAAGACGGATCTTCCGACCCGTGGCTTATTTCGCATTCGGGATCAAACCGATCCAACGAAAAGATCAGTTCTTGCTTTCCATTTGGTATCACCAAATACCGGACCAAACTGTTGCTTGGTATCTGATTTCAATCAACCCGGTACCTCGCGGATCGACAATTCGGGTCGACCCGCGAAGAGGGCTGGTGCTACTTGACCCACAAAGCAAAGAACTCTGGAGGACGGACGGAATTGATGTTCAGACGGATCATGGGTTTCTGAACGACACCGGAAACTTTATTCTTAAAGGAAGTGACGGTAGCTGGCTGTGGGAGAGCTTCCGAAATTACGCAGATATTTGTTGCCGTCGCAAGAAATGGACGTGGGTGCTTCTCTTAATTCTCGACAATCGGAAACAAGCTTCTCAAATGGAAGATTTTTTCTGCGTTTTCGTGACGACGGAAACTTAGTGCTCACAAGCAGAAGAGTCCCACAAAATTCCGGCGACGGAGCTGTTTACTATTCGAGTAATAGTAAAGATAGTACGAATTCTTCGAATTCGGGTTATCATGCATTTTTTGACATTAAGGGATCGATCTATGTGTTAAGGAAGAACAACGAAACAGAGCAACTTAGCCCTGTTTCGGTTGCACCTGCTTCAGAAAATTACTTCCGGCCAACGCTGGAATTTGATGGGATTTTCATCCTTTACACGCATCCTAAAAACTTGACAGGCGATCTCAAATGGAAGATTCTCTGGTCTGTTCCGGAATTTCAAGTCTATAATATGAAGAAGAAGAAGGAAAAAAAAAAAAAAAAATTGCCGATGAACAGTGCAGGAAAATTTTTGGGGGAGATGATGAACAGTGCCGCAACGTGTGAAATGACGATTTTGCTCCTTTTTTTTTTGACTGTTAGTCACTTAACGGAATTAACTAACAGAGTGGTACTGGGCGCACGTTTTGAAAGTAAAGTGTTTGTAGTTACAGTTTTTAAAAGAAAATTGTGTTTTTCACAAAAGTCGATAATTAAGTGATATTTGGTGCATTTCACCCTAATACGAATAATGTGCTTTTATTTTTAACTTTTTTCATCTCGATAGAAAAGTCATGTTTTTATTATTCTTATTTAACTTTTTGTATTTTTACAGTATAATTATATGTAATACATGATTAATCTAAACTTGAAAAAATAAAAAATAATGACATAAGTAACAAAAAGAATTATAATAAATTACTTGTCTTAGATACTTTGTGTATTTAAAAGCATAACTTTTCCAATATTAGAATTATATAATAAATCTACAATCCCGTTACAAAATCAGTAAATTATTATGTAGTTCTAGGGGTTTAGTAAGTATTAATTCAAAAAAAAAAAAAAATTATTAAGTATCTTACCATGACTCCTGGCTTGAAAACCCAACCCATCAAAAGTTCAAGTGGGACTCCAATTAAATAATAGCAACTCAAATTAATGTACGCCACGTATGATTGCCATCCAACAGCCACACCTACGCTACGCATATACTCCACAGGAATATTTAATTAGTTACAGAAATTAATAAATGCATATGTCAAGGGCTGTTCATGTCCACCAGCGGGTCAAATCAGATTGTTAGAGTTGGATTCGTCTCAATTTTTGGATCAGGTCGAATCGGATCAGTTCTTGGTTCAAATCGATCTTAAATTACGGATCACTGATCCTAAATCAATCCGTTCGGGCTAGCTAGGATATTGGGTTTTGAGCAGCCCTACATATATACGGAATTTAATTGGATTTGGAGTTAATTCATACCGGAAAGAATAGGTTTAACACTGTTGAGTAAGATTGTGAAGGCCAACAACACCGACAGCTTGCTTACTTCTTTCAACACTTCTTCGCTGGCCATGAATAATAACGCAATTTCATTGTGGAAAAATATTATTACCAAACAAAATATGAGACCAACTACCGCTGATTGTGCCACGGCCACTTTGACTGCAAACTTGGCTTTTTCTCCATTGCCTTCTCCAAGTTCATTTGAAACCCTCACTCTACAGTTTAATTTACAAGGTTAATTTCGTTTGTGAGAAATCAAGAAAGAACGGGATGGATATATTAATTAATTACAGAATTTAATTTGTTAATTACCCGATTGATATCAAGAATCCAATGGGAATCATGTACTCCCACTCATTGATGGTCATGCTAATGAATCAAATTACATTGAGGATTAGTATAAACATTACTCTTTAGTGAAACCGAAGAAATAATAGATTTTTTAACTTGAGCTATCATCTCAATTTGAAAATTTTTAATTTTTGTCTTTTTCGGTTCAAAATAATTCTTGAATTGTCTCAAATCAAATTCCGACAGCAAACAAATGGTTTCTATCTAGCATGTTAGATGTTTCAGTCCAAGTTAAGGGCCATTGAACAAATTGATTTAACCTCTTTTTTTCCATTCTTCCCTAACTGTAATTATATAGATATTGTCAAAACTTTACTTTGTGGCCATTCAATAATTACTTTTTTTAACTTGAAAGACAAAAACAAAACTTTCTAATTTGAAGAGATCAAAGCGAACAACAAAGACGTAATCCAAGTTTCTTACCATACAGAGAGAGCATCAAAAGGAGCTGTGGAATTGGCAACTTGTCCAGCAATCAGAGTCAGGACCTGGTAGTACCAGTTCTCCAAGCTGGTTCACGCGAATCGCAGTAAACAATCGCAAATAAAAGTTCACATTCAATCAAAGAAATTTAAAGTCATAAATTACCATAGCATGACACCTGAAGAAATGCAGAGCTTCAAGAATTCCCAGAGACCTGAAAATGCTTCAAAGGAAAATCCATTCCAGCAATCCCCACAAGCACCGGACAAAATATAAAAAAGCAAACCAAACACAACGAGCCACCAACAAAAGCCCAGTGTCAGCGAAATCGCAGCCAATCCCATCTTCAGCTTGAACACAACCAACCAGCTTAGCAACAAATGCACAATCAAAGCCGCGAAATTCACCCACCCAATCACGCTGTTGTGCATCTGCGATTGCAGGAACCTCTCAAGGGGAAACTGAAACGCAAAGCTAAAATGGAGGGGAATAAAGTACCACGCCGCGACCCCGGCCAGCTCGGCCACTTCTGGAGCCTGGCCTAACGCCTTCAAGATCGGCGTTGCAAAAATGAACACCGGCAGGGTCAACCCGCAACAGCAGAACAGAATAACACAGGAACGCTGCAGATATATGCCTAGCATCCGGTAGTTTTTTGCCCCGAACGCCTGCCCGCACAGAGTTTCCAGTGCGTTTGCCAGTCCCAACTGTCCTAATAAAACGGTCACGAAAGAAGTATAATTAACTTTTTATCAGTTTCAAGGAACAACTCCAAACAAGACTCGTTATACTGAAGAAGTATACCAATAAGCTGAAATCGAATCCAACGACAACGTTATTGGCGAGTGACATAGCAGCAAGTTCAAGATTGCCGAGGTGGCCGGAAGAAGCTTGGGCGATGACAAACATGGTATAGGCAGAAGGAGGCTAAAGATTGTAGGGCTAACTATTTGCCAAAGCTGTTTGGATTCTTTCCAAACTTTGATGGACAAATTTTCTCCGTCATTTTCTCTCAACTTTGCTTCCACGGAGGTGCGGTAAGAGCCCAGTAATGGCACGCCTGTGTAATCCATTAGATCACTCTGAGAAAGATGGAATAGCTTCAGCCTTTTTCACACATATAGATTTTTGGTGTGAGGCCCATTGAAAATGCTTCCATCGTTTTCCATTTTTGCCCTTGGTAGTGGGAAACCACGTCAGCACCAAGAGAACAAAGGATAAGAAAAGGCAGCTTTCGCTATCCTCTCCGGCGGGCTTCATAGTCCTCGCCACTACCAGGTCGTCTTCGTCTCAAGGCCCGTCGTTCAAACAATGGAAAGTTTTAGTTTGGAAATTTTGGACTTTCCTAACCCATGTCGAGGGTGGATTCGAACTCTATTTGCTGGGCTTCCGTCCATGGATGTTTATTTAGAAAGGTTCAACTTGGGTTTGCCTAACTCATGGTCAGGGGCAAAGATCTGAGCTGAGTTTGAACCTTTGAGGTTTGGTGATTATGATGGTGATGCTTGTATTGGGAACGGCGGTGATGATGGTATTCATGACTGATGGTGTGTGGGGTTTGTGATGAATGAATGGAAGGCAGCCACTGGGGATGTGTAAGCAGCATTTTCCCCAAAGCTTAACTGAGCCAAGGAATGGCGCGGAGGAGTTGGCAAGGAGGGCCAGTGTTGAGGTTTTGTAGTGCTAGCACGGTGCTGTGTCGGGGCGTGCGGCCAAGGAAGTTTTGGGGCGCGGTGCTTCAAAGGTACACGACTATTCTCTAATCACATTGATATTATGAACTCTTGTTCTTACTGACTTAAGCGTTGGACTGATACACGGGATAACCCTGCATCTTAAGGGTCACTATCGGATCCAGTGAAGCATTTTCTAACATTGGGAGATTCAATGTTGCAAAGGGCAAATCGTGTTTCATTAATTACTTATATTGATATATATATATATATATATATATATTTATTTATTATATAAGTAATACAAATTATGTAATTAGTTTATATATTATTATTATAACATATGTAGTATATATTATTCTGCATATAATTATATATTATATATGTAAATATATTTTAATTCTTACGGTTTGCGATCACTGGTTGCATAGAAGCACTGCTTCCAATTTCTCCTCTGTTGAAAGTGTAACCGAATTGTTTGAGGCCGGTTCCAATTTTAGTACCGTGAGTTCAATTCCTATTAGAACCGGAACTGTCTACGACCACATACTCATTTTCTCATAAAAGTCATCTTTCAGTGTTTTCTTTTCCCTTATTTCCATTTTTTAAAAAATTTACAAATAATAATACTTAATGATATATTTAGTTCCAACAGTCTTATAAGAAAATATAAAAACTCTTATAATAAAATGAAAAGAAAAAAAAAATAGTAAGGCTTGATTTTGCGGCACCTAACAATAGACAAAGAGAGTCTTTATTAGTGTTGCAATTGTTTTCAGTATATGCTGCTGATGAGTGTATTTTAGTTGTTTTATTTTAGCATCTCTTGGGTGCTTTTCACGGGTATATTTGTTGTTTTATGAAGCCAAGAGCAGGTGTTTAGAGACTGAGTCAAGAAGGAAATGAATGAGCTAAAAGAAGGAAAAAAGGGGTCCGTTTGAGCAAAAGGAAGGTAGCAGCAGAAAATGGGCAGCCATGGAGAAATTTCAGTTGTTATCGTAGTGAATCAAGAGGCAAAATTCCAGCAGCAGTAAAATTGGAGAATTATCTCGGATGGAAGTGATTGCTGGAAATAAGGGAAGAGAGAAGTAAATATTCAGTTTCCTTACTTGAAGAAACTTGTGATAAGGAAGGAAAATCAAAGGGATAAAGAAGGAAAATCAAAGGGATAAGGAAGGAATTCAAAATGCTGATTTGTAGGGATATAATTGATGAAGATATTATGTTGATTGGAAGGAAGTTAATTGCTGGAGATATTCTTGGGAGATTTGGAAGATTATGCTACTTCCTATTTTAGAGCCATTGTTATCTAGTATAAATAGGGGAGCCTTTGAGTCATTTAGCATTCAACATTCAGCTTTTAGCTTTGAGTTTCACACGTTAGTTTTAGTTTTTTCCAGCAAAAGTTCTCTTTAGTTCTTAGTTCTCTTTTGTTCAGCTTATCTCTTTTGAAGTTTTTGATACAATCTTTAGTTTTATTTAGTTCTTCTTTAAGTTCTTCAAATAGTTTTATATCAGTTTTTCCTTCGTTTCTCATTTTGGGATTAAGGAAAAATCGGTACAATAAAGTTTGGAATTGTTTCTTGTTGCTGAATTGTTCTCGTTCAAGCCTCTATTTGCCCAAACGGAGGTTCAGACCTGCAATTATTAATAAGTATTCCATTTCTTTTCCTTCTTCTTTGTTGCTTCATCCTATGGCTTTTACATTAAATATGTGTGTATTTGCCATGACTATGAGTAACTAAACTCTTTTATTCCGGCATTATGTGATGAAGTTGATCTATGCATGTATGAAACATAGGATTAATATTGGTTCAAGTTCTTGTATTCCTATTTATCTTGTGCACATAAGTCTAAATGCTAGATTTAATTAAAGTCTGATCAACTTCTGTTTAATCCGGTAAAATCAACTAGCGACATACCTACCGTCGGGTAGTACAAGATAAATAGGTAACAACTTCTAAAGTTAACCCGATATAAGTGTTAGTGTTGGGTCCTCCTGGTAATTAATGCTGCTAATTATATTAATAGGTGTCGTAGGGAACCCACAGCCTGTTAGTTTGGTTAGTTAGAGAGGTAGTCGTATCGTAGGGAGCCCACGGCGATTACCGACACACTAAGGGGGGATTTGGTTATGTCGTAGGGAGCCCACGGTAACTTATAACCAGCCGATACATTATTTTTGGATTTATTTGTGACGTTAATGATTGCATGCATAGATTGATCTGATTCATATAATGTTGGAATACTCTTTTAAGTGATAATTTATTTGTTCTTGTGAAGTTTTAGTTTTTTATAAGTGGCAAATTTTAAAGGTCTCTCTGAGACACAAAGGTGATTGCAAATCAAACCATTTTTCAAATCGATAGGAATATGAGAGTTTAAGTCAGTTGTTCCCTGCGAATCGACCCTGCTTTGTATACTATTTGTAGTAATTTCTTGCAGGTTTAAGCACTAATTTTTGTGCATTTTGGTAGCCTCACGACGGGCTCAACCAGCTGCATAATGGAACAGCTCTGAAATTACCATTCCAGCTACTATTTCTGATACTAACTACATTTCTTTCCTTGCCCAATATTCAATTTTTATATCCCATGAGATCTTCTATATGTCCAAATCCAGTCTTTTATATCTGTTCTTCCACTGTACATAAGTGTATTTTATGATGTGATATGTGAGTCACATCTTCCAATACGAGAGGACAGATAATGAAAACAGTATTTTGATAAATCGAAGATCTGATCTCTACTTGTACTAGTTTCTTTGTGAAACTCAAATTTGTTATGTCTTTGAACCCTCTTGACCAATATGAGCCCACTTATCAACATGCATGCCTGCTTTCAAAGCCTGCATGAATTTCATCAACAAGATTAATAGATTAGCCAATAACAATGTAGATTTCCCATTTTAGTATGAGAAAAAAACAGAAGTTAAAAGGAATTAAACAAATTTATTGGACAAAAGTGATGAAGATGACTACCTCTTTGTCCCAGTCACATCTGATGACTATGATGGCCATTATCAATGTCTGAACTGCACTTCCGCCAACAATCATTCCAGCCCAGATTCCCTTCACATTTTAGTAACATAGTTTATTAGACAATGCATCCGATCGTTTATAGGTTTATAAGTTATTTCTAATGTGTTGGATTTTGACAAGCACAGTTAACTGATCACTTTTAACAAGTTGAGTTCTTAACAACGTGATATATGTGGAAGTTAGAGACTCACAAGTACTCCTTGCTTGAACACCCAAGCCATCAACAATCCAAGTGGGACTCCAATCAAATAATAACACCCTAAATTTATGTATGCCACGTATGATTGCCATCCTGATCCAACAGCAACACCTGAATGCCCACAAGATTAATGTTTTTAATTAGCAGATTCAATTTCTTTGCAAGACTTCTCTATTTCTGATACTTAGCAGTATTATTACCATAAAGAATTGGTTGAACGCTGTTCAGCAGAATGGTGAAGGCCAAGAATATTGATAGCTTGCTTACTTCTTCCAGCACTGCTTTGCTGCTTGTGAATAATAACGCAATTTCATTGTGGAAGAATATGATTAGTAACCAAAATATTATGCCAATTACAATTGATTGTGTCACGGCTACTATCGTTGCAAACTTGGCTTTTCTACCGTTCCCTGCTCCCAATTCAATCGCAACCCTCACCCTGTGTACATCGGCAAAAACATTTTAGAAACAGAACTCTTTTAACGGAACGAAGCATCAGGAAAAACAAAAGACAAATAGGTTAATTTACCCTGTTCCTATGAAGAATCCAACTGGGATCATGTTCTCCCACCCATTTATGCTCATGCTGAAGAATCAAAAGTTAAAAAATTAACCAAAACAGAACGTCAACTTCATAAGTTCTTCGATTAAAACTAGCAGAAGCTGTCTCTCACCAAATAGATAAAGCATCAAGTGCAACAGGATTTCCAAGATTTCCAGCGATCACCACTAAGATCTGGTAGTACCAGTTCTCCAGGCTGTTCAAAGAATTTGAACTTTATTACTTAATGCCCTGTTTTCAAGGAAATTTGTGACAGATAAAAGAAAATTAAAGGCCTTACCAAATCATAACACCTGAATAAATGGAAAGCTTTAGAAATTGCCAGAGCCCAGAAAATGCTTCAAAGGAGAATCCATTCCAAGAATGAGGACATGCACCACTTAGACTATAACCAAGCAAAATAAACACAACAATCCACCAAGAAAATCCCAGCGCAAATGAGATGGCACCCAATCCCATCTTCAGCTTAAACACAACCAACCAATTCAAGAATATATGCACAATTAAAGCCACAAAATTCGCCCAAGCTATCACTCTGTTCTTCAGCTGACTCTGCAGGAACCTCTGCAGCGGAAACTGAAATGCAAAGCTGAAATGAAGAGGAATGAAGTACAACGCCGCCGCCCCGGCGAGCTCGGCTACTTCCGGAGTCTGTCCCAATAGCTTCAAAATCGGAGTTGTGAAAACGAACAGAGGCAACGTTGCCACACAACAAAAGAACAGAACAAGCCATGAACGCTGCAGATATATGCCTAACATTGGGTAGTTTTTCGCCCCGAATGCTTGCCCACATAATGTTTCCAGCGCACTGGACATTCCCAACTTAAGAAACAGTAGAAAGTTAGCAAAAGCTGGAAATTTCTGCATAATTAAGACTGGAAAACAGGGAAATTTTGAATTACCAAGAAGCTGAAGTCGAAGCCAATGATGACATTGCCGGCGAGTGACATGGCAGCAAGTTCAATATCACCCAGATGGCCGGCGGAAGATTGGGTGATAACAAACATGGTGTAGGAAGAAAGGAGGCTGAAAATCGCAGGCCCAACAATACCCCAAAGCTCTTTTGATTCTTTCTTAACTTCCATTAACAAAGTTTCATGAACTCCATCTTCTTTGCTCATTGTACCAGAATCGCCTAGTAACGGCACATTAGAGTCCTCCATTTTCCCTGTTGAGAAAATGGGCAAATTACTTCAGCCTTCGGCGGGGCTAACAATTTATTTATAGAACTCGCTTTTTGTCCATACAAATTGGCCGACTGATAAGGAAAGAAAGATTATAAAAAATAAAAAAAAATCTGCTTTTGACTTGTCCACTAGTGACAGTTTTTTGTCTGAATTCCAAATGAAAATCTCCATAGTTTGACCAACACAAGTGGTTAGCAAACGTAAGGCCCAAGCAGTGACTATTGTGTGTTCTTCAGAGAAACACACAAAACTATTTCTTGATGAGCAAGAACTTTAGGAGCAGTTCTTGATGAGCCGCCTGATGTGATACTATCATTTATTTTCAGTGAAGGCATCAAGGATCGAACGCAGAAGCATTGTAAAGAATAAATATTTTTGTTTTGTTTATCTTTTCTTCTGCCAAATGTATCTTCTCACCTTCAGAAGCAAAAGTGATGGCGACCCGGGAAGCAATTTTGATGGCAGAACGCTTGATTTTTTATTTTTGAGGAAAAAAATGTTTAATCTATATATAAAATATATATTTAATAAAAGTAGTTACCTAACCAATTTCTTTAGAGGGAGTCAGGTGTCCGACTTGATGTTTCAGCCGCTAAATTTAGTATAGGCATTTTGATTTTAGCTCATACTTCATCGATTTCATTAGAAGGGTCTATTTTAAAAAATATTTTTTGTTCTCAAGTTCAATTCTTTTACTCCTACTACTCTTACAAATATGATCATGTGTGGTCCATAATTAACACATACTTAATAAGTAAGGATATAAATGAAATAAAGTATGTCAAATTAGCTATTTCAGGTGTTATACCTTGACATTTATAATAAGTTGTACATTGGTCAAAGTTGACTCTTCCAATAGAACAGGGTGAGTACATGAAATGTTTTTGAGGGAAAAAAATCATCACTAATTAAAAACACACATATCAATTATAAGGGATAAAAGTCATTGTATGAAAAGTTGGACCAAGCCGGCCAGTCGGACCAGGTTAATCGGGAACCGGCTATGTGTACGATCTGGTTTTGCTATAAAAGTAGTAAATGGTCAAAATCAGTTTTTTTTTTAATTTTTAATTTTTTCGTGTTTTCTTCTTTTTCAAAACTTTTTTGCAGCCCTTCTCCTTTTATATGGAAACTTATTTCTTTCCACAATCGATGTGAGATGTGGAAAACCTTAAACAAGTGTAAAAATTAATTGTACCCGATCAAGATTCAAACCTACGTTTTTCAAGAAGAGAAAAACTCTTATGCAAGCTTGATTACTCATCATGTTAAGCATGCTCATATGATAAATTAGATGTTTGATAATTTATATTATTATTGTCCCTTTTAAAGATAATCTTTTTAATATTATAAAATTAATTATATATAACTTATGAGAAATATAATATTTTAAATATATTTATGACATCATAACGACGTCGCCGAGTTTACACCTGATTCGACTCCTGAACCCCAGTTGAACCATGACCCGTGAGGCGTCCGATCCAGTCGGTTAAACATTGGTAAAAGTCGTCCTATTAGATAGGAAACTGCCCACTTAATTTACAAATACAATGTTGACATGTTGTGATTTTCAGCCTGCCATAGATGACTGATATTGTTTACAACCTTCGTTGACTTGGAATAAACTCGTTCTTGATCATCAAGAATCTCATCTTGCTGCTAACTACTAACATTAACTGAAGCCGATTTTCAACTTTTTGTTAGCTCAAGAGAGTTCAGGTAAAAAAATCAGGTTCAACATCTCTAATACACAAAAAAAAAAAAAAAAATGTTATGTCTAATAAATTTGAATGTTACCTTCACAAATGGATCAGAATGTTACCTTGGTATAAAGTTGATCTAAAGACTGAAAAGAAATTTAAAGATAGCATTAATTTCGATCCTTATAAAGATTGAGGTGTAATTTGATGAAACGTCAAAAGTTGACTAAACATTAAGAACTTGAATTTCCACCTTTGTCACTCATAAACTACGAATTAAGTATTTATTCTTTTAATTAATTTAGGTGGACCAAAAGAAAATGTTTGATGTGAACTGCGGACAAAGGCTTCAATCTTATATATACATCATTAATGAGTTTTGCTGTTGAAGTCCAAAGCCTAAACACCCAAAAGGTTTGGTCTGCGGCCCAAAAATGTCAAATTGGAAAATAAATATTTTTGTGAAATTATTCATAGCATGCGCCATATAATGGTCTCTCTTTGTATAAAAGTAAGACTTAAGGCCCTGTGTGGAAACATTTTTGAAACCATGTTCTGAGAGTAAAATTGTGAGCCCCACAGCTAAAATGTATTTTGTATGAATTTGAGTTTTTTTACTTACTCTCAAAACATATTTTTGGTAGAAAAAATATAGGCTCCACACTCAAAATGTGTTTGAAATGTGTTTTACAAACACATTTTGAGTGTGGGATCCACTTTTTTAACCCAAAAACATGTTTTGTGAGTGCCTTCCATAGAGAGGAGAAACCCACATTTGGAGACTAAAAAAAAATAATTTCAAGTTTGGGGACGAAAGTGTGACAAAAAAATCCAAGTTTGAAGACTAATGGAGTTATTGACTCAAAAAGTAATGTTATATCTTGTTATAATTGTATTATTGAATTAAATTTTTTAGTGAACAGAAAGAATATAATGATTATTACAAAGACAACTTTACATGAACTCTCAAAGATATAAAACCATGTTTTCTAACAATTGTAGTCTTTCACTCTTTCTACACAAAAACAATGATCTTTCATTGAATTCCACTTCACAAAAAAAAAAAATAATAATAAATAAATAAAAATATTACTTATATACCTTAAGCAACTATAATTAAAATAATACTCTTCTGTTCTTTTTTTTGAAGTGTTTAAACTCCTAATTACCTCTCTTCTTTTCTCAAATAAGTATTCTTTGACAAATTTCAATCCAAATTGTATATCTCATGACATCATTTTACACTTTTTAATTTTAAAAACAATAAAAGATAAATGAAGTAATTTGCTCATTTATAAAATTTGTACCCACAAATATTACGAAACTTGAATGCTGCTATGGCTTGGTTAGAGTTGCGTGGCAAGAGAGGAGGTTGCCTCGTAACACAGTGTGACGGAGTGAAAGGTTTTCCGAAGCTGCCAAATGGAGATCGACTCCAGAAAATAGTAGAAGCTAGCTAGGATGCATTTTTTTATTTTTAAACATGAAAAAGATGAATCTATAAATATAATATATATATATATATATATATATATTGAAATAGAATGTTAGGCGTAAATTTTAAATATATTACGTAAAGTGATGATAATTTTCTTTCTTAGAAAGAATGTTTTTATTCATAAATCCAATAAATCGTATAAAAAAAAACGTTTTTTTATTAATAACTCTTGCATAGTGAATAATACAAAGATTTATATCACTGGAAGCTAGCACTCGAAATGAACTCAATGGTCCTTGAGTTTAATTAGCACTCGAAGTCAATTTAGTTTCTAAAATGAAAAACTATTTTTATTTAAATTCATTTTATGTTTTTAAATAGTCTTGAACTGATATTTGACCTTTGAGCGGCGAGGATGAGTCACGTTGTGGTTAAGTGTCAAAGAACATCAAGACTAGATGACAGGTTCTCAACATGCATCTGGTAGCCGTCAATTGAGTGCTTTTGGGACGAAATATGAGGTAATGGCCATTTTGAAAACGTAACCTAAATTTTATAAACTAAATAAAATAAATTTTAGGGAGAATTCATAATTTCATAAAAGGGCGTTAAATTTTTAAAACTTTTTTAAAAGGCATAAATTTATGTTAATGTGTTAAATAAATATCTAAATACCTATTTACCCTTTTTAAAATAAAAATATTTATTTCATTATCTTAATTAATTTACTCACGGCTTCTCCATTAGTTGATAGGTTAAGAAGTCTCTTCCCATTAAACTTCCATTAAAGATCAACCCTCCTTTTTTAAGACTCAATTATCAATAAAACTTTTTTTTACTTTAAACGTGAATTCATCCAAAAAAAATCAGGGAACAAAGCTAAATACAGCACAAACAAAGGCGACAAATGTGAATTCATCCATGGCAGGCACCCCTGGAGTCACAATCCATAGAATCCTGCTTGCTGTACCAAGTTTGACAAATCGGAGCCACCTCCGGTTTTACGATTAGGGATTCCAAAAATCTCATAATTCCATCAAGACCAAGATCAAATCAAACAGTGGTGATGCTATCTTGCTCTCTCGATTCTTCCGAGAGAAAAAAAAAAAAAAAATCCAATCCCCAAGTTTTTCTTCTTACCTTTTGTTTTCTCTTTTTCCCTCAATTTGTAATCGACGGAGGTAATTGCCTCCAGCTCAACTTAATCAACAACTAACCTTATGATTGCTGAAATATAAATTTTTGAACTTTGGTGATGTAGCAGGCGCTGGTAGAATTAATAACAGCCCTCACTCCGTACGAAGAACACGTTGTTTCATAACGATGACTTGAAGTAAGATAATGAAATATTTTTCAAGAAAATAATAATAATGAAATAAAGTTTTTATTTTGAAAGGGTAAATATGTCTTTAGATATTTATTGAACACATTAACATAAATTTATGTCTTTTAAAGGAATTTTAAAGATTTAACGCCATTTTTATGAATTATGAATCTTATTACGCCCTTAATAGGAATTTTCCCTAAATTTAATTTAGGGATTAATTAATTAAGTAGGAGTGCCAATTTTATATTTTTATTTTATCACCCATTACATTTTTTTAGAGCAAATGATAGTTACCTCTCTATATCTATATAGTATCACTAGTGACATTTATTTCTTATATTTTGAGAACACACAACTACTCATAGACCAAATTGTTATTTTGATAGAAAACATAAAGAATAATGATTTTCAATTTTAAAATATGTGAATTATCAAAAATAATCATAACCCTCTGTTAAATTGTAAGAGTTCATTTTGATCAATGTATAACTTATTATGAATGTTAAAATACAACATCTAAATTAGTTATTTTGACACATTTTATTCCATTTATATCCTTACTTATTAAGTATGGATTATTTATGGACCACACATAATTATATCATTAAAGGTATGAAAAGTAAAAAATTTGAAAGTGAACTCTTCTATTGTAACAAAAATATTTTTCAAAATTAATTTTTCTAATGGAACGGAAGGAGAATTTCTCATATATTCTTCGCTCAAATAACATGAAAAATAAATTATTGATGGCAAATATTTTGGTATTTTACACATTTTAATATTAAACATCATTATTCATAGCTTTATCTTTCAAAAAGATAGTTGTGTCCATAAATATAAGGGGATAATAATATATTTTTATAACAACAAGAATAACCGAGATTATTAATTATATAAAGGGGTAGCTGTATTTTACATACGTTTTAATAAACATAACTTTTTATATGTTACGAAATAAATATGGGGTGTATTTCTTGCGCTCTACGTTTTGAAGGAAAAAAGTGTGCTACGAAATATAAAGAGGAAATTTCAGACTGCTCCACTTATGGAATGGAATGAAAAAAGATTGCTTTTCAGGGAAGTTCCCATTAAGAATGTAGTAATGGAATGGTGGGACAAAAAGGAAATTGAATGCTCATAAATGGTTACTTGCCTTTGTAGATTAATAACAAGTGCTTGCTATCATTGCCTTCCCTTTTAATGTTTGGTCTCTCTCGTTCATTCTCTCTATCATTCATCATATTCATATGGGGTTCAACAACATTTTAATCATATGTTAAAAGTGTCTATAATGATGAGTGTTGTAAAATGGTACTCCGTCTGTTTCACAATGTAAGGAATTCTGAATTTTTTCACACTTATTTAGAAAGATTTTAAAATAACAATCGAGAAAGATTTTAAAATAACAATCGAGTAATGACACACTCAACAGCAAATCATAGCAACTTATTGACATGCATTCATTGGACAATTATGTGATATTAATACAAATATAACCAATGAATGCATGCCACATGAGTTACTCTAAAAAAGTTACTATGATTTGTTGTTGAGTCTATCATTACTCATAACTATTAAGCCTTTCATTAATACTAATAATGAGTGTAGTAAAATTTGTATGAAGGACTAAAATAGGTAAATGCGTAAGATAATACTAATAATTAATGCACATATAGTATATGTGTACATGTAATGGAAAATTTGGAAAATAGTTAAAAAAGAGTTGGAATATCTTCTATGTTGAAACAAATTAGAAAGGTTAGAATGCCTTATATTTTAAAACGGAAGAAATACTAATTTGATCTTTTTTTGAATTCGAAAATTTTTCTTCAAATCTTTTTTTATTGTTTTTAACAATGAACTGTTACAATGTTCTATCTATTATATGCGTGGGAGTGAGAAGGAAAAAAGTGGGGAGATTACCTATAGGATACGTAAACCTGCACGAAAATGTGTCAAAAATTGATCGTGATATATATAGAAATTGAACATTAACTTTAGAATTATTTGTTATGCGTCACACCTATTTGAACACGGCTCAGTTGTCATTTTGTCCATCTAGAAGCAAGATGCATCCTAATGAGTTTTTTATTTTGATGGACTGTCAATTTGATTTCCCAACTTCAACAATTCCTTCAGTTTACTCCCAATGAAAGAAATTGTCAAAGTAGTTGAAACTCATGTAATGAGATAAATGTACGTGAACATGTAAAGGAAAAACTTTCTTTCTTTTTTTTTTTTTTTCCCTTCCGTTTCGAAACATTGCATTTTTCTTCATTAAAGAAAACAAACTTACAAAAATCATTGTTAATTTAAAATTAATTATTTTGAACCCCTTGTATTTCAAGAATTTTCCCTCTATATTTTTTAAAGACAAATATGTCAATTTACAGCATGAAAAAACAAAAGAAGTATTTCGAAAATATAGACAACAAAACAGATCTGAAATTACCCAAGACACGTCTAGTTAAGATTAATTAAACCATTAGTTTATGCACCACATCAACTTGCCACTAAAAAACACTAAAAACTAATCGTTAATTCTTGGTTTTCTTTTATAAATTTTTTTATTAGAAAAAAAGAAAAAGAAAAAAGCCAAGTTGTATAGTTTTAACAAATCTCAGTTTGCCAGCAAAGCCACGTAGTGTCGGTGGTGCATGTGCTTAGCAGTCAGCAAGCATCCGTTGCTGGCAAACTAGTGCTTCCCCCTTCACCTACCAAACTACTCCCTTTTATTTTTATTTATTATTTCACATATATTGTGCTTACCACGCATGCACTAGTAGGTTACATTAGAGTAAGTAGACGTTAACATTTCCATTTCACAAACACAAAGTTTTCTTAATTAATTTCTTTTTTTTAATTTTCCCTTTTCCTCTAGTTTATTATGTACGCATATCAAGAGTTCAGGTCTCGTATTTACCTAATTTTAGTTACTATGTCAAAATCAGTAAAATTTAACGAGTGAATAGTTCATTTAAAGGGAACTGTTGTTTTCCCATAAAATCATACTAAAATGACTGAATGAGTTCTAAAGATTTTCTTTTGGTTTCATCTTTTCAATTACTAAATAGATTATATAAGAAAGAAGAAGAAAAGTACCTAGTCGCTTTGGGCATGCTTGTGAAGTCAATTTGTGTGCGCAGTTCCTATCAAATATGGTTGTAAAGTTAACCCCGAATCACACCACCCCCCCCCCCCCCCCCCCCCCCCTCCTACAGTCATCAATTAGCCTCCTTATCACTTTGGATTCCTTTCTAATTAATTACTATTTTACAGTATTTTGTCAGGTAATTACTTTAGCCTTTCACGGGATCATATAATATTGGGCCATGATTTGCGCACATCTCTCTAATCACATTTGTAAATTAATCCTTAATTAATAGATTTTAAAAATAACTCAAATATGTATCCGTTACGAGTCATGTGATGTTGTATAACTCAAAACATAAACATGACTCGGTCAAAGAGAGTAAAATGAACATTCTTTAGCCAAAATTACTTTCACATTACTACTTGAAAGAGATAATTGATGAAAAAGAATACGAAATGAAAGAATTCAATTATTTTTCATTTACATGGGACTCATCTAAAAATATGGAAGTATGAATACAGAGTCATATGTATCACCAACCAAATAAATCATCAATACAAATGGTAGGGCCTACTGCCAAATCCCCAATTTTAAAATCAAAATTATAAAAAAAGAAAAAGAAAAAAGGAACGAAACAAACACAAATTACAAATATACTGCAAAAAGATGAAAAAAAAATTACAAAAAAAAAAGAAGAAAAGAAACGCTACGACTCAATGCAACAGAAGTTTCAAAATAAATAAATCCCAGCCGTCCACCAATGTAGAAAATTACAGATCTACGGTCACCGACCCTCCACGTGGCTTCACATCAAAGTCACAGCGATGATGGCTCCGGTGAGTGCGGAACCGCCAACGACGGCCTTGTTAACCCATCCCTGAAGGAGAGCAGATGCTGAAGAGCCATCCGGTGACGGCACGTTGTCGGCGGCTGGCCCAGAAGCCGGTGATCCAGCAGATGGGGCCGGGGCAGAAGTCGGTGTGGCGGTGGGAGCCGGAGTTGGAGCAGCTTGGGGCGACGGAACTGGAGCAGCAGACGGGGTAGGAGTCGGAGACAGAGCAGCGGGTGCCGGCGATGGGGTCGGAGTTGCGGAGGGAGAGACGGTTGGTGTTGGGGCGGCGGCGGGGCCCTGAGCCATGCAGGAGGTGGCGAGAAGGCCGAAGATGAAGAGAAGCTTAAACCCAGAAGAAAAAGCCATTGTGATTATTGATTAATGAGAAGGAGGCTATGGAGGAAGGAGAGATTTGACAGAAGGAAAGCTGAAGAAAAGAGAAGAGGAGAGTCCAAGCTTGGAATGGAGGAAACTGTGAAGGGTATATATATATACAGAAAAAGGAGGCTGAAGATTAGACTTTGTTATTTTGCACGTCCAGCTCTTTCTCAATAATTTTTTGTTTTTTTTGTTGAGATTCCCTTTTAGAATTTGAAATTAATTATGTACTCAAATCCTAGCATTTGTGGAATGGAATTTGTTGGCCAACTTTATTACACTTATGGGCTACTGTAGATTTTAGTGAAGTTTTGGGTTAAACATGTAGAATTTTATTATTATTATTATTTTTTAAATGAAATTGATTGTTTAACATGGTTCAAGCGGTTGTAGTAGAAAACGTGTCACACAAGAGTAAGGGATTTTCAACACGCAAATGCCCCAGGTTATTTGTCTTCCTTCTCATGTCTTTTCACCAGGTGTAAAAGATATGATACGACATACTATGATAGTTAGGAGGTTCAAAAATAAAAAGAAAATAAAATAAAATGACTACTTTTAATAATTTAATAAATTCCAATCACTAAAATACTAAATGTGTGAAAATGAGCAGGATCATCCCCTTATCGGACGATAAAAAATGACATTTTAAATTGTTGAATTGTTAAATTGATATGAAAAAAACAAAAATTTAGTGAAAACTGAAAAGTATTATATGTGAATAATTTAATTACGGCATAAGTAATTAAGTTACCCTATAATATACGTTGATAAGATTGCAATGTATTTGCATGAATCTTGCTGGGTTTCCGTTATTTTCTCTTTTAACTCTTCAACCGTACTCCTAGATTTTATACATTCCTGATTTTGACATTTAACGATCGAAATTTACTATACTTGAACATGGGTGACATTGATCTGAGCGTAGCTAAGTTTTGAAATATTCAAACTTTGTTCCTTTATTAATCGAACTCTAAAATTTTATTTGTTTATTTAATAATTAAGTCGAGTTCGAATTTGTTCATAAATACTCATGTACGTTATATATCATCATTAATTAATATAAAATTATAATTTTTACTTAATTTAATATATTCTATCAACTTAAATAGATAGATCTTCAAAGTCATATATTTAGATTTATGTACATGAAAATATGTACAAAAATTTGATTATTTTTATTATTTAATTGTTCAATTTTGTATATATTATTATATTATATAATTAATATTTTAATTAAGTATGTTCATGAACATTAACGAGTTTTCAGTCCATTCTTCATTTATTGCTTATTTATTAATTGAGGCTAAAAGTTCTGTTCGTGTTCATTGATTATCAAACAAATCTTAATATATATATATATATATATATAATTCTTTTGTTTTAGAAGCAATTCTTGAATTTTGTGAATGGCAATTCTTGAAGCATAAAGAATAATGTAGAATAGATGGAACACCAAACTTTAAACTAGCAAATCTTCATGGACAGCTGTTTCAAAGATGGAGGGAGATATAGCTATATATAATCCAGCATATGGTCAGCTAGCTGGCTGGTAATTGGATTAAGCTGTGAGACCAAGTCAATAATAAAACTAATTTTGGTGTCTCTACAATTTTCATGAAATGTTTCAAATCAGGTATTGTGCCGTTTGCCAGTCCTAACCAACTCTGGAAATTTGTATATTGGGGATCTCCATCTTTTGCTATGGTTGGTAAAATGTCATTTTCTACGTGTTTGAAAACATGAAAAAACCAATTATTGAACCATCTTTTTGGCTTTTAGTGCTTCACTTACAAGATGCACGAACTTCTTCAATTTTCAATCTCCTAATCTATCAGCGAGTCAGTGTTCGAGTGATTGTGATGTAGGAAAAGTTACTTAAAGGTTTGAAATTTTGATTACTGCGTCTATCAATTTTGATTTGTTTAGATTTTAGAATGTATGACTATATCATGAAGGGTTGAAAACGAACACAAAAGTTCAAACTTGAGATCGACTCAATAATAAATAAACAATAAATTAATAAAGGGTTGAAAGCTCGTTAACGTTCATGAACAAAATCAATTAAAATATTAACTATATAATATACATAAAATAAGTATATACAACATTAAACTATTAAATAATACAAATAATTGAATTATATATATATACATAGATATCAATATATTAATCTAAAATAATTTTAAATACTTTTATAAGTTGATACAATATATTAAATTAACTAAACTTTAACATTTTATATTTGTTAATAAAAAGATAGAATGCACACGAATATTCACGAACAAGTTCGAACTCATCTCGATTAATATATAAACAAACACGAATAAGGTTTTAGGACTCGAACAATAACAAAAATGCACACTTCAAAGCTCGGTCAACTCGATACCATCCCGGGCTCTGTTCTTTTTTGGCTTGTGTTGGGGAAACTTTGGTTTAGGATTGAAAATTTTTTGGAGGGAAGTTTTTTTTTGGAAATTTGTGTAGGTGAGAGATAAAAAAAGTATAATGATTGTGTTATTTTTTGAATTTATGTGAATAGATATTTAGAAAAAAATTTTAAATTTTAATTTTGAATTTTTGAGAAAATAAAGTTGTTTCTTTGTGTAAAGTTTTTTTAAAAAAAAGTGATGATTATTGAGAAATAACCAGAAAAGAACATATGTGTACGTTGATAAAATCTTGAACTTCTCTCTTTCGCTTTCCCTAGAGCTCCTATGCCCTCCCTCCCTTCAAAGTAGAATATATGATTATAGTAATGATGATGGTTTTAAAGAAAAATCTGCCACACTATTTATGTGAATGATATTCCACACTATCCCGATTATTGAAATAGAATTGTTGTAAATATTAGGATGAACAAAAATAGTAAATAGACTTATCCCGATTTGGATTTTTGAATTGAACAATGTGATTTGGGTTAGGCCATATCGAATTTTAAATTAAACGGGACCGTATAGTTCAATTTGATAGGTCTATTTTTAGATTTTCATTTTGCTAGTATCATAAAATAGTTAATTCATCCTTTCTATTAAAAGAGTTAATTAAAAAGTAAAAATATTAATAAAATCAATAGTGTTAAATTAGCTATTTTTAGTATTATATCATTAAAATTCTAGGTCATATTTGGACAAGTACTTCAAAAACATTTTTAGTGTTTTTAGAGTATAAACAATTTAAAAATGGTTTTTGGACAAGAAATTACAAAATGTTTTTAAAAAATCATTTTAAGTAAAATATTTTTAAAGTACACTTTTTGAAGTACACAAAAAAACATGTTTTATAAAATATTTTAAACATTTTAAAATATTTTAAAATAAAACTCAACTTCTACCCATAAAAAGAAGGCTTAAATACTTTTTGCCCCCCTGTGTTTACAGGGGAGTTCTACATTTGCCCCTCGGTGTTCTTTTAATTAGTCTTTTGCCCCCCATGACCATAATTTAATAACTTATATAACCCTCCTCTATTAGTTATTATATTTTTAGACAAAAATACCCTCAACCAATTAAACATTAACAATAAATAAATAAATTAACTATTTAATTTTGGTGAGTGACTTGAAATTATCAATAAAATTAAGAAACAAATCTATTTAAAAGAACACATTGAGAAGTTTAACAATTGAAGTTCAATATAACGAGAAAGTCTATGTATGTGACGCAGCTCCAAAGTGCATATGCTAAACAAGCATATCATATAACAACATAAAGATGATGTTATTTTCACCCTATTAGTCAAATAAATTGTAATTTGTTCTAGAATAATCAGTTGTGATCTTCACTTCTTTCACCACCTTTTTCACCACCTTCACGTGTAAAATTAATTCCGATGGGTCCTTGTTGACTGGATAGCAAAAAAGCTCCATGCATAGATGGATGTGTTTCAACCTACATATTTTCATAAAAATATCATAGACTGACTTTTTTTTTTTTTTTTTGGTGTTCTGGTTGAATATCAGATATAGATTTTCTCATATGGTTGAACTTCAATTGTTAAACTTCTCAATATGTTCTTTTAAATATATTTGTTTCTTAATTTTATTGATAATTTCAAGTCACTCACCAAAATTAAATAGTTAATTTATTTATTTATTGTTAATGTTTAATTGGTTGAGGGTATTTTTGTCCAAAAATATAATGACTAATAGAGAAGAATTATATAACTTATTACATTATGGTCATGTGGGGGGGGGGGGGGGGGGGGGGGGGGGGGGGCAAAAGACTAATTAAAAGAACACAGGGGGACAAAGGTAGAACTCCCCTGTAAACACAGGGGGGCAAAAAGTATTTAAGCCTAAAAAGAATTCCCACTCACCACCCTCCTCCCCCAACCCACCCCCTCTCCAACCCAAAAGAAATTCCCCCAGACCCATCCCCACCCCGGAACACCAACCCCTCACCCCCATGCCCCCCCCCCCCCCCCCCCCCCCCCAATCCATCCAAGGACCAAACCCCCCAACTCCTGTCCACCCCAAAAAAATTCCCCCAGGACCCCTTCAACCCACCCAAAAAAAAATTTCATCTTCATTTTTTTTTTCATTTAAATTTAAATTTTCTTTTATAAAATTATAGATAAAATAGTTTCAATTATTTTCCTTAAGAAAGAAAATATAAATTGTCATTCTATTTTGAATATATGAAAACATAAAGTTTATGTAATTACTTGCATCATAAATAATTTTAAAATGTTTTTATGAGAAACTAGTCCAAACACTTTTTAAACTATTTTTAACTCTAAAAATATTTTATAATTCTTGTCCAAATGCATGTTTCTTTAAAAAAAACTTCAAAAACATATTTTGTAAAATGTTTTTGAAAAGTACTTGTCCAAATGGAGCCCTAATAACTTGTACTCCTTCCATTCCATTAGAAGAGTCTAATTTGTTGTACTAAACAGTACAACAAAGTTGACTCTTCTAATATAACAGAGTGAGTATATTTTAATACATAACTGATAACTCTTCTAATAGAACGAAATGAATACTTTTTTTTCTCATAACATAGTAATGATAATATGTCAGTACAACTCAAATAATCGTATCAAACACATGAACTTAAACCAAAATTTTGGATCAAACCCACTAGTCTATCTGATTAACAAATTTTTAACTAACCCTAATAAATGTCACGTCATTCACGTACCATTCGAAAAATTTATTTATTTATTTATTTCTTTAACATTACTCGTTGGAAGTTGCTGAAATTTCATCTCTTAACTTGTGAAAAACAAAAATGATTAAGTCGACAGGACTGGCTATCTTCTATGTATATAAAAGGATAAAATTAATTAATTACAGCACTATATATATATATATATATATATATATCAGATTATGTGTGTCGTCCTAGCCGTTTGAGTTGTATATGATTGGATGGGAGGAATTATTTAACTGCCCCATGTGAATCACAAACATTGACCAACCAACATGTAGGATCACCTCACAACGTTGTCCCAATTAGTACGTTAGCACCACTTCCTACTTAAGATTTATATCGTGCTTGCTTTGTGCGTGATAATAAAACCGTATTATAAATCGGACTTTTATAATGAAATGAAAATAATAAACAAAATTAGTTGAACAAATGTAAGTAACCCCTCCGTCCTCACCAACTACTACGAATGCTCCCATCAAATGAAATGCCTTTCTCTAATTATACTTTTATAATGTTTGGTCCATCGTTTAAAGAGTTCGGTTTGAATAAATATATTAATTTTTTAATAAGACAAGTGTAAGAATATAATAATTAATAATGGTTTTATCATCTCAACGACTAGTTGTCTGCCAAACGCGGAATCCGGAAGGAAACACATATCTTGAGCTGGATATTATTTTAATTTAGCAATAAGTTAATTAACACCAGAAAATTGTTGGAGGTTTAACCAGAGCCACAGGATTGGTTTTGATTTAGTTCAATAATTCAGGTTGTATTAAACAAACACTTGATCTACTTATATTATTAAATAAATTAACCTGGGGAGCTGGCGAGGAGCTGTCGGGCACCACCAAGTCGTTTTAAACAAAGGTGAAAATTGTTGGATTAATTGGGATTTGGATTGGGATTTTCTAATTTTTAATGAATTTAGAGTGTCTTTCTGTTTCTTCATAGCATTGTATTAATTTTCATGAAACTTCATGAATACCAAGAAACTTTTTTATGTTTTCAGTCTCTGGAGTACTTTACGGTAACAATTCGTGTCGGTATTCGAATTAGTAGTGGGGTTGGTGGATTCCTGTATCACCACTCTCTAACCCTAACTTTACCCGTGCCCTTTAATTATTCGTGTTGATAAACCTAACCTTACCTTACTCGTTATTGTATTCATGTTGACATTTTCAACTCTAACTCATTGTGTTATATTAGAAATTGCTTCTATCTGTGTTTACAAGTTTGGCTTCGCTTGGAAGATTCATCACATGTTAACATTTACAACCTTAACCTTACCCGTTTAATTATTTGCATCGACATTCCCAACCTTGATCTTACATGTTTAATAATTCATGCTGAGCCTACTACATTAATATTGTGTTGTGTTATGTTCCTGTCATATTTTCGTGTTTGTAAAATATTACCAACCCTAATCCTACTTATTACACCGCCCACGAAGTACATATATGAATAGCTAATTGTTGGAAGGAGTTGACTAAGTCAGAGACTGTTGGAATAAAGACATGGTCTTCAGGTTTGTTAGAGTTGATTTTATCTCTTTCGTTATCTGAACCACTAGGCAGAGTATCTGCTAATGTAGACTGAATTTTCTCATTATTGTTGGATGTAAGCTCTATAAAGCTGAGCGTTGTTTTCAATTAATCGACAAGATCATTCACACCAATTGTTTGAACTCGTGTATTATTCTTAATACTTTACAATTGGTATCAGAGCCCCCACTGCGCTTCAAGAGAGAAGCAGCAGCCTTCGAGTGATCAAACACAGAGAGAATGAGTGACGAGAAGACCTTGACGAAGATCCCTCATTTCGATGGTCACTATGCGCACTGGAGTGAACTGATGGAAAACCTGCTCAGGGCAAAGGGCCTGTGGAGCTTGGTGGAGAATGGCTTTGCAGAGCCAAAAGTGGGAACAGTGTTGACTGAGGCCCAGCAAACACGACTTGAAGCTGTTAGAACCCAGGATCACCAGGTTAAGCATTATCTTTTCCAGGCTATTGATCGCACTGTCTTCGAACAAATCCTGGACCGTCGTACATCCAAGATTATTTGGGACTCAATGAAGCGGAAGTTTGGAGGTAATGACAAGGTGAAGAAATCTCTTCTCAACTCACTGAGAAGGGAATTCGAGATTCTAGCAATGAAAAATGGTGAAACCATTACTGAATACTTTGCAAGAGTGATGACCGTATCCAATAGAATGCGAAGTAATGGGGAAGAAATGCCTGACTCGAAGATTGTTGAGAAGATCTTGTGAACCTTAACTGAGAAGTTCACATATGTTGCGGTGTCCATCAAAGAAGCAAACGATACTGACAGCATATCCATTGATGAATTGCAGAGCTCATTAGTGGTACATGAGCAGAAGTTTCGAAGGGTGAACAATGAGGCTGAGGATCAAGTTCTGAAGGTGGAGGATCGGTTTGGAACGAGGGAAGAGGAAGAACAACCCCTAGAAGCAGGGGGCGAGGAAAAGGAAGAACAACTTTCAACAAAGCAACTGTTGAATGTTATAAGTGTCACAACTTAGGACATTTTCAATATGAATGTCCAAAGTGGAACAATGAGGCAAATTATGCAGAGATAGAAGAAGAAGATGAATTGTTACTGATGGCATATGTGGAGCTACATGAAGCAAACAGAAGTGATGCTTGGTTTATAGACTCTGGGTGCTCAAACCATATGTGTGGAAATCAAGGTATGTTTACAAGTTTAGATACAACATTTGAACATACTGTCAAGCTTGGAAACAATACTAGAATGAAGGTGACTGGAAAAGGGGTTGTAAAATTAGTCTTGAAAGGGATTAGCTATATCATTGGTGATGTTTACTGTGTACCTGAACTAAAGAACAATCTTCTGAGTGTGGGCCAACTTCAGGAAAAGGGATTGGGAGTGTTGTTCAAGGATGGTGCTTGCAGCATTTATCACCCACAGAAAGGAAAAATTGCGGAATCTTTCATGAGCACAAACAGAATGTTTGTTCTGCTCACTGAATCCCATCTCAAGGTAGAAGAAGAAAGGTGTCTACACATTAGTGCCACTGATCAGTCCAAACTTTGGCACCATCGATACGGTCATCTCAGTTACAAGGGGCTGCGCACCTTGCAGTACAAGAAAATAGTGGTTGGATTGCCACAAATTGCAGCAATGAGTGTCACTTGTGATGCATGTATGAAGGGCAAGCAACATCGGACTCCTATTCCAAAAAGGAGTCAATGGAGAGCAACTAAGAGACTACAACTGGTCCATGCAGACCTCTTGGACCCATCACACCAGCTTCAACCAGGCAAAAGAGGTACTTATTATGCTTCATAGATGATCTTTCTAGAAAGGCATGGGTTTATTTTCTGTTAGAGAAATCAGAAACTTTCTATCATTTTAAGCATTTTAAGATACTTGTGGAGAAAGAGATTGGAATGCCAATTAAATGCTTGAGAACAGATAGGGGAGGAGAGTTTAATTCTACAGAGTTTGATGATTTTTGTAAGCAACAAGGGATGAAGAGACAACTGACCACAACTTATACTCCACAACAAAATGGGGTAGCTGAGCACAAGAATCGCACTGTGATGAATTTGGTGAGAGCTATACTGTCAGAGAAAAAAGTACCTAAGTCCTTTTAGCCTGAAGCAGCTCGGTGGATAATTCATGTTCTGAATCGCTCACCCACTTTAGCTATGAAGGATAAGACCCCGGAGGAGGCATGGAGTGGACAAAAGCCATCAGTAGAACATTTTCGAGTGTTTGGTTATGTGGGACATGTCCACATACCAGATGCTAAGAGAACCAAGATTGAAGATAAAAGTGTGAGTTGCGTACTACTTGGAATCAGTGATGAATCAAAAGGATACAAAATGTTTGATCCAATTGCCAAGAAAATAATTGTGAGCCGTGATGTAGTCTTTGATGAAGATCGTATGTGGGAGTGGGATACAAGCTATGAAGAGAAGCCATCAATAGAATTAGAGTGGGGAGACAATGTTGAAAGAAATGTAGATGAAGAGGAAGAAGCAGTGGTGGAAGGAGCTGAAAATGACTCACCAATTGTTGAAGAAGAAGATTTGACAGCAAGGGAGGGTAGAAGTCAACACCTTCTCGAATGGATGCAAGATTATACATCAGGTGAAGGTCTGTCAGAAGAAGATGAAGCAAACATGGTACTTATGGTGTCATCTGATCCAATGAGTTTTGAAGAGACAGTTGAGAGCTCAAAATGGAGGATAGCCATGGACGAAGAAATCAAATCCATTTAAAGAAATCAGACCTGGAAGCTAGTATTACTGCCGACCAGAGCTAAGAAAATAGGAGTGAAATGGGTCTACAAAACTAAGCTG
This sequence comes from Leptodermis oblonga, assembly GCA_016801395.1. NCBI lineage: Eukaryota > Viridiplantae > Streptophyta > Magnoliopsida > Gentianales > Rubiaceae > Leptodermis > Leptodermis oblonga. The sequence continues at coordinate 40,134,484 of CM028760.1, forward strand.
AATGAGTTGGGTGAAATCGACAAATACAAAGCAAGACTAGTGGTGAAAGGCTACTCCCACCATCATGGAATTGATTATACCGAGGTATATGCACCTGTGGCTAGAATGGATACAGTAAGAATGATAATTGCCTTTGCTGCTCAAAGAGGTTGGAAACTTTATCAATTAGATGTCAAGTCAGCATTTTTACATGGGGAATTAAAGGAAGATGTTTTTGTGGAGCAGCCAAAGGGATATGAGAAGGAAGGAAGTGAGCAAATGGTGTACAAGCTGCAAAAGGCTCTTTACGGGCTAAAACAAGCACCCCGAGCTTGGTTTAGTCGAATAGAGTCCTACTTCATCAAGGAAGGTTTTGAAAGGAGTCCAAGTGAGCATACACTCTTTGTCAAAAGAAAGGGAGGTAAAATTATCATTGTGAGCATTTATGTTGATGATTTATTGTTTACTAGTGATGATGAAGAGATGTTGTGTGAGTTCAAATGTTCCATGAAATTAGAATTTGACATGACAGATTTGGAAAATATGAGATTCTTTCTTGGAATTCATGTATTACAGAGAGCTGATGGTGTATTCATATGTTAAAGAAAATATGCAGCTGAAGTTTTAAATCGTTTTGGTATGAAGGAGAGCAATCCTATTTGTACTCCCATTGTTCCAGGACAAAAAATTAGCAGAGATGAAGATGGAATAATGATGGATGTAACTCAATACAAGCAGATGGTGGGGAGTCTGATGTACCTCACAGCCACTCGGCCTGATCTCATGTTCATTATCAGTCTTATTAGTCGTTTCATGGCAAGACCTACATCACTACATTTTGCAGCAGCAAAAAGAGTCATGCGATACTTGAAAGGGACTATGGACTATGGTGTGTTCTACAAGAAGGGAGGAGCTAGTGACCTGGTGGGCTTTACGGACAGTGATTATGCTGGGGACATAGAGGATAGTAAGAGCACTTCAGGGTACGTGTTTATGATGTGTGGAGGAGCAGTAGCCTGGTCATCAAAGAAACAACCTATAGTCACTTTATCAACAACTGAAGCTGAATTTATAGCAGCTGCTGCCTATGCTTGCCAGGCTATTTGGATGAGAAGGGTTCTGAAAGAGATTGGTCATTTGCAAGCAGATGGCAGTGTATTAATGTGTGATAATACTTCAGCCATAAAGTTGTCCAAAAATCCAGTTTTACATGGTCGTTCCAAGCATATACGAGTAAGGTTTCATTTCCTAAGAGACCTTACACAAGAAGGAGATATTGAGTTACTGTACTGTGGCACTCGAGACCAGCTTGCTGATTTGATGACCAAGCCTCTCAAAAGCTCTGTGAGAAACTAGGTGTTTGTGCTGTTTTAGATTTGAACTAATTACCTATCAAAGGAATTAGTTCAAGGGAGAGATTATTGGAAGGAGTTGACTGAGTCAGAGACTGTTGGAATAAAGACATGGTCTTCAGGTTTGTTAGAGTTGATTTTATCTCTTTCGTTATCTGAACCACTAGGCAGAGTATCTGCTAATGTAGACTGAATTTTCTCATTATTGTTGGATGTAAGCTCTATAAAGCTGAGCGTTGTTTTCAATTAATCGACAAGATCATTCACACCAATTGTTTGAACTCGTGTATTATTCTTAATACTTTACAAAATTCATATCCACCTTAAATGGGGCTTAATTGCTTTTTATTTATTTTTCACCCTCTCTGTTTATAAGATAGTTGAATTCTTACTCTCTTGTGTTCATAAATATATATTTCGTACCCCTAATTGTAATAATTGATCTTAAAAGGTAAACCAACATAGCAAAAGTAAATGTAATAACATTAACTTTTATGAAATAGTAAAGGGTAAATGACATCAATGGCCATCCAATTATCACCAAAGTTAATTTTTCCCTATTCATCTATTTTGTGTCATTTTCACCCACTCAACTTTTTAAAGCGAAGACTTTTACCCACTCTGTTAAGTTTTGGTTTTAAATCAAGCGGAAGAGCTCTTATACCTTTCACCTAGTTTTTTAAAGGACAAAAATGTCCACTTCTTTTTTCTTTCTCTTAATTTTTTTTTTGTTTCTTTGTTCACCTGTCTTCCGAACCAAACTCACGTTACCACCGCAGCCACCATCTCCACTGCTACATATGGTATTTTTTTACTGAAAAAAGGTATTTGATGACACAAATCGTCCGTCAATGGATGCTTCTTGTGGCCCAATACGAAATCTTGAATGGCAAGGTTCACTCTTGTAGCCGCTAACCAAAGAGAAAGGAAGTAACGCTGGAAACCGGGCTGGATGGCTCAGATTAACGCAGATGAAGGGGAAATTGAAGACTGTGGAGTATTCTGATGACAAATGTAAATGCGCAGGAGAAATACGGGGCTTTTCCTCTGGTGTAACTCCGACGGTCAAGTTAGTAAGGTTGAAGAAGATGAAAAGTATGCACTAAGACCTCAAATGTAAAAAATCGCGTACCTCCCTAAGTCTGAAAATTTAGTATTTATATCAAGACTCAGATTATGCCCGTTGCAATGTAATGATCAGCATTCCCAACTGCTCTGTCTCTCTGCATAACCAACTACTCCTGTCATCATAATCTGACTTTTGGCTTCCTTCACGCCATCGTTCTGAGTGATTTCTGCATGCATTCAAAATACATGTCTAATCCCATTATGACTTCTACCTATTGTGTCAGCGCCCTTACTTGTTCCGACCTAACCTCTATGGCTCGGTGGTGATGACCGTTGGGATGAATATAGGAAAACTTAGTGGGTCCGACCTAAGGTTTAAACCGATCTAAGCTTATGTCTTTGGCTCGGCTTTATGGAACTTTCCGACTTAAGGTTTTAGACCTTTCAGATATCTTTAACTTTTTAACTGTTTATCCTTTCTTTTCTTCATTGGGCCTGGCCCAATAAAGGCCTATTTTTATGCACACCAACAAGCCCCCCCAGTATTATATTTTACCGATCTAAAACTTAATACTTTTTTGTGTTTTCAGAACTAAAATCCTGACTTAGGTCTTCATTATGTATCCACCTGACCTTCGTTCAAACCGTTCTTAAAAGTTTCTTTTCCGACCCAAGTAAGTATAAAATGTAAAATGTTCCTACCTATGTTCATAAAAGGCGCTAAGCTATTCTATCCCAAGTAAAGTAACAAAAAGATACGGGCCTCTAGATTATCGGATATGTCAAAAAGAAAGCATGAGATATAGCTAAAAAAAAAATCCGACCCAAAGAAAATAATATGTCAGCCGATTCATAAGTAATAAATGTGATGTTGACCCAAAAAGACTGAATTCGTCAATAAAGGCGTACCTTTGTGTTACGACACATGAAATTCGGCTTTTGAAGAGTCGAGACATGACAGGACACGCTCAGCGACTTTCGAGGCGCTCGGTACGACTTCCCACGTTTGTCCATTTTTCGAGGCGGTATTAATAGCTCCAGCGGTTAGCTTGTCTGCTACACTTCGTCTTCCCTGAATCTTCCTTTAAGTAGCAAAAAGCCTTGCATTATGGCCTTCACGCTTTCAAAACAAATTTTCTCACTTCTTCACTTTTGCGCTGTATTTGTTTGTGATGTATACTGGAGCCGTCTGTGGGGAACGTTTGATCAAATTATTTCATCAAATTTTCTCCATATTCAAAGAAATTTGTTGAAACCATGACACAAATTCAAGATTGTTCGGGAGTGGGTGCTTCTTCTTCCAGCACCATCTCTACTTCCACCGTTACAGCTACGATTGTTCCAACCGCCAATTTAGTTCCTACCACCTCCAATGTTCCACCTGTTACCACCGCCGCTGTCGTATCTCACACCACGAAGTCTCTCACCCCTCAGCAAGAGCAAGCTGAAAGAGAAAAATTTTTTCGTTTGTTCCCACAATTGTTTCATCTAATCAATCCTGGCCCTCCCACCACCTCTACTCCTGGTTTGGGACTCCCCGTTTCAAACATTACAACCACTATCTCAAATGTAGTTAACGTGGAAAATCCTCTTGGTTCACAGGCTGTTCCTACTATTCCTTCACCAGGAGCTTTGTTCAATCCCATGGCCGATCCATCCGTTGTTTTGATTTCCAGTCTCCCCCCCCAGTCTGTTGCTGTTTCAGGATGTCCTCCTTACTCTGGGGGGGGGGGGGGGGTCCTTTTTCAGGGTCTAACTATGTAGCTGGTCTCCCTACCCTTTCTACCGCTCCTCTTGTCTACACCACCTTAGCCCATACCCAGGTCACTCCTACCTTTCCAGCTCCTTTCATGGTTCCTACTGCTCAGCTCAGTACATACCCTTTCATGTCAGGTTTGCCTTTCCCTATGTTAGGACAGCAAGTAAGTCAATTAAGTCAACCTGGTTTAGGTCCGCAGTTGAGTCAAATAGGTCAGCCTGGCCTAAGTCAATAGTTGAGCTAGTTTAGCCACCTTGGTCCCGAGGTTAACCAATTAGGATATCCCGGACACATAGCCCCATTAAGCTTAGTTTAGTTTCAACATTACGGCATAGGCACAAGCCGAGCCATGCAGCCCCTCACTGAGTACTCTTCCTTACTTAACCCGAGCTATTATACCGGGCCCGGCGCGGGGAACTTCGCAACTGGGGGGTCGTTACCTACTTATCCCGGAATGGGAGGATACCCCTTAGGTCAGACAGGATATGCCCAGCCCTGTCAAGCAGTCCTGCCTGGATCTGGATATGCTCAGTTGGGAAGAGTCGGGCCCACATCTTGCGTCTCTCATCCATTTGGCTGGGAAATTCAAACAGCTCTATTTCCACTGGGCTACAAAGATTTAGGTAAGGTTGACAAATACGATGGTACTGCTGACCCGACGACTCACTGGATGCAATGCATGAGTGTTATGGATGCTGCAAATTTATCTGATGCTAACCGCTGCATGACCTTTCATCTTACTCTAAAAGGTCAGGCTATTAATCGGTATTGTACTCTGCCTCGAAATTCTATTCATTCATTAGATCAATTTGGTGATTTGTTTTTAGCTAATTTCATGGGCAACAAGATATTATCTAAACCTATTTCACATTTAATGAACATAACTCAGAGGGTGGGAGAGGGGTTGCAGGCCTATATAGATTGGTTTAATGTAGAATCTAGGCAATGCCATGAAAAAGATGACAGGATTATGATGGGGTCATTTATTAATGGATTACAGTCGGGACCATTAGCTACTAAACTAGCCATCCGACCCCCACATTCTTACTTCGAAATGATGGTTACTGCTGTTAACTTTGCTGTTATTGAGGATGCTGCAGTACTTAAACAGGAACGAGAAAGAGGCTTTTCTGACATTTATGGTAAGAGAAAAGCTTCTCCCCCGGTCCCTACCCCTGGAGGAGATAAGAAACAGAACTTCGTGAGTACTAATAACACGGGCCCAAAGGCCGGGGTCGATGTTAATGCCTTACAGGTGGTCGAGCCCTTTTCCGCGCCACGGCTGACATACATGCGGCCATCCAGCATCAAGGGTTGCTACCTCCGGCCCGTCCCATAACGGGTCCCACATATCGACTCAATCCCAGCAGGTATTGTAATTATCATAAGTATATTGGCCACAATACTAATGACTGTAGAGATTTAGCTGCAGAAATAGCAGAACTCATCCAAGCTGGAAAGTTACCACAATATACGCAAGTGGCCCCTTTGCCCAAACCAGCAGTTTCGGCAGGTCGGGAACTACCTACAGAATGTTACCGGTGTGGGGAGCCCGATCATTTTGCCCGAGAGTGTTACCAACCCGACCCCGGGCCCCAAACGCTGGGGCTGGTGCCGACATAACTATAGATGGGGTCGTGAATACCATAGCTGGAGGACCGACCCAAGGTGACTCTAATCGTCGGAGAAAACAGGTATATCAACAAAGGGAAAACATTCTTGGTAAGCGTAAAGCAGGCACCATGGCCCCAGCCATTACTTTTGGTGACAGTGATCTTTTCTTACCTTATAATTGTGATGACCCTCTAGTTATTGATTGTTATATTTCTAATTATTAAGTACGAAGGACACTGTTAGACACGGGTAGCTCTAGTAATATTATTACTACCAAGGCATTAGCTGGATATCAATTGCATAAGGCACGTTTAAATTCAGTACGCACACCTTTGATTGGCTTTGGCAACCACCATGTTATTCCTGTGGGACAGTTGAGCATATCAGTCACATTGATAGCTGGCCAGCTAAAACGAACAGAAACAATAGATTTCGTGGTCATTGATGAACCATCACCTTACAATGTGTATTTGGGTCGGCCTGGATTAAATCAATTTCAGGCCATTGCTTCTACCATGCATATGCTTTTAAAATTCCCTACTTCGGAGGGTGTAGCTTCTCTTCGTTGTGATGTCATACAGGCTAAGCAGTGTTACACAGCTTCTCTAAAAGAACCGATGCTAGCCGATTCAAAACTGCCAGACGCCCCGGTCGTTGCAGCGACCCCCGCATCCTTGGCTTTGCCGGTACCTCCTAAAGGCAGTACTTCCCACGCTGTGGATATCACCGACCTAGCAAGGTCGCTCGGAGCGATTCATCGAGACTGGGGCTAAAATCATAACAGTTCCTCTAGCGGCCGACCCAAATCAGGTAATCAAGGTAGGGGCTGATCTATCTCCTCAGTTATTACATGATTTACTTAACCTATTGCGTGAGTTTGAGGAAGTCTTTGCTTGGGGGCCGGAAGACATGCCTGGTATTTCTAATCCGGTATTAGTCCCCAAGCCCGATGGTACCTGGAGCATGTGCATCGACTTCACCGACCTGAACAAGGCCTGCCCCAAAGATTGGTTTCCCTTGCCTTTAATTGACCTACTGGTCGATGCCATAGCCGGGTTTCGCTTTCTCAATTTCTTAGATGCCTACAAGGGTTATCACCAAATATTCATGGTTAAGGAAGATGAGGAGAAGACATCCTTTATCACGGACAAAGGTACTTATTGCTTTGTTACTATGCCTTTTGGTCTGAAAAATGCTGGAGCTACTTTTCAACGCTTAGTGAATAAAATCTTTAAGAAACAATTAGGTCGGAATATAGAAGCATATGTTGATGATTTACTTGTTAAAAGTAGAGATGAATCTAATTACTTGCTTGATTTATGTGAGACACTTGAAACTCTAGCTCGGTACAAATTAAGACTAAATCCTAAAAAATGTATTTTTGGGGCTACTTCGGGTAAATTCTTAGGTTACATGATTTCCGAAGATGGTATTTCTGCTAATCCTAAAAAAGTATAGGCTGTTATACACATGCGCCCTCCTAGGTCAATTCATGAAGTACAACAATTGACGGGTAGATTAGCGGCCTTAAATCAGTTTCTAGCTCGGTCGGCAGAACAAGCCTTACCATTTTTTAGCATTTTGAAAAAATCAGATAAGTTTATATGGATTTCAGAATGGCAAGCTGCTTTCGAATAATTAAAAATGTACTTAGCATCCTTACTATCTTTAACCATACCAATTCCTGGGGAACGATTATACATGTATATAGCAACCACTGAATATGTGCTGTGATTAGCTCAGTTTTGCTTCGAGAAGATAACCGGGTTCAAAGACCCATCTATTTTGTTAGCAAAGTTTCGCAGGCTGCAGAAAAAAATTATTCCAGCTTAGAAAATCTAGTCTTGGCTTTAGTTCATTCTACACGATGACTCCGACCTTACTTCGACGCCCAAGGAGTCACTGTTTATACCGATGCGCCACTGAAAACCATCTTGCAAAAAACAGGAGTTTCATGTCGTCTCACCAAATGGGCTATTGAATTGGGGGAATACGACATCACCTTCATGCCTCGTACCGCAGTCAAGGGTCAAGTGTTAGCAGATTTTATAGCTGAAGGCATATCAGACATCCAGGAAGATACACCTGGCCTGACACAAGAAACCGACTTACTTTTAACCGTGGCAAAAGGCGATGATTCATGAACACTCTATGTAGACGGTGCCTCCAGCCAGGCGGGGTCGGGTGCCGGGACATCCTCACCAACCCTACCGGGGAAACCCACACTTATGCTTTCCGGTTCTGTTTCACAGCCACCAACAACGAGGCGGAGTACGAAGCCATGTTAGCCGGCCTAAAATTAGCTCGGAAGCTAGGGGTACTTGAAAATTTGTTCAGACTCCCAGCTAGTCGTTAAACAAATTTTGGGGGACTATAAGGCCAAAGATCGACAAATGGAGGAATATTTAGCATTGGTACAACAACAGCTAAAATTTTTTCCAAAATGGGCTATAGAACGAGTCCCACGAAGCAAAAACACAAATGCATATGCCTTGTCCAAATTGGCGTCTTTGGTTTTCTCTCACCTAACTAAGAGCGTTCTGATAGAAGAAGTGCAGACTAGGAGTACAGCCGAGCCGGCTATCTTGTCTATATATGAAGGTCGGGATTGGCGTTTTCCTCTATGGCAGTATTTACAAAATGGTACTTTGCCAGACTCACGAAAGGAGACGTACCAAATACGATGGAAGGCAGAACATTATCAGATAGTTGGGGAAGACTTATACAAAAGGGGGTTCTTGATGCCCTTACTAAAATGTTTGGGTCCAGGAGAAGCGGAGGCCGTGCTTAAAGAAATACACCAGGGGGATTGTGGGTCTCATATCGGGGCTCAGAATTTGGCTAAAAAAGTAATTGGGGCTGGGTTTTATTGGCCTCGGTTATTCCAGGAAGCGGTCGAATATGTTCGCCATTGTCCCAGTTGTCAACACAACGCGCCGATTAATAGGTTACCAGCGTCCAGCTTTACCAGGATAATTGCTCCTTGGCCTTTCGCAGAATGGGGGATAGATCTTATGGGGCCATTTCCTAAGATCGGTTCTTGTCAGTATCTGGTCGTGGCTATAGACTACTTCACAAAATGAGTGAAAATCGAGGCATTGACGAATATTACCGGGCGAACTGTAGCTCGATTTCTATGGAGGCAAGTCATTTGTCGATTCGGCGTACCTAATTCGGTTATCTTGGATAACGGAACTCAGTTTGAATCTAAGGAGTTTACGGCCTTGTGTACAAAGCTTAGTATCACTCAGCGTTTCGCGTCTGTGGCTCATCCTCCGGCAAATGGACAAGAGCAAGAATTGGGTGGACCAGCTACCTCATGTATTGTGGTGTCACCGAACCACACCTAAGTCTGCTACAGGGAAAACTCTTTTTGAGTTAGCCTTTGGAGTCAATGCTGTCATACCTCCAGAAATACAAAATAGCGCGCCCCGAGTCATGCACTTCGAAAGGGACCAGAACCAACAAAATTTAGAGCTTAGCTTGGACTTGGTGGAGGAAGCTCGGGACTCGGCCTACAAACATCAACTAAATTATAAGAATTTAGTCTGACAACACTATGATGCCCGGGTCAAGCATCGAGCCTTTGTACCGGGAGATCTGGTTTTGCGGAAGCGAGCTATCAGTAAACCGCAAGATCAAGGCAAGTTAGTATCTAATTGGGAAGGACCTTACCGAGTGATAGAAGCACGACCTACTGGCAGTTACGTATTAGAAGGTTTACAAGGGCAATTGATTCCACGAGCCTGGAACGCAGCACACTTAAGAAAATACTATCTATGAATCAGTCGGAGTTAAGATCGTGGAGGGAAAAACATGTAATAAGTCGAAGTCAAGATGGCAAAGGAAGAAAAGTACGTATTTATTCAAAGAAATAATGCCGACCCAATACAAAGCTGTTCGAATAAACTATTCCGAAGAAAATTTTTACAAGGCAAAAACTAAGATGGTGGAGCTTGGGAAGTCACTTCCTCAGATGCCCCGTTTGGGTCGGCAACGGGATTTTCTTCTGCAACGTTCTCTGGCAAAGGAATACCAGTATCCCGGCACTCCTGCTAGACCTCATCACGACCCTGAGCTAGCAAAGACGTATGGACCAAGGAATCTTCAGGGAGGCCCTCCACCGACCTGGGGCCTTTAAATTCATCCCAGCACAAGGTATACCGCACTGAATAAGCTCCATGAACCGCCGGTTCATCAGATCCAGCAATGGTCCCTCCTTGAAGGTTTTTAAAGCAGGTTGACACGCCGCTTCTACTTCAACCGGGCTAAACAACTCGGCGGACTTCTTTGCTTCTTCTTCTAAGGCCTTTTGCAGGGCGGCCTTCTCCTCCTTCAGGGCGGCGACTTCAGCCTCCAAGCCCTAGTACTTGGTCTCCAACTGGTTAGCCTTAGTACTGAGCTCCTGGTTTTCTGCGTAGAGCTCAGTATTCGTGGCTTGGAGCTTGGTGACTCTGCTGGATTCGACCCCCAGCTTCATATCCAAATCCTCAATCTCCTCAGTCGGCCTCTTCGACCTCTCCTGCTCATAGCTTTGGGCCAGAATGTCCAAAGCCGCAGTTCTCTTGGCCGTGGCTGCATAATTTACACCGACCTGCAAAATTCGATTATGGGTCTTATAGAAATATTGCACAAAGTAATCATTCATCTCAGGGAACAAGCTAAAAGTTTAGAAGTTTACCCGTTTTATCTGTGAAGCCAAAAAGGCTTCTTGCTTCGCTAACTGTTCGATGCTTTGCCGCATCTGGTTGCTCGCCTCGACTATCTCTGCGAAGGAGCTGTGGGAGTCGGCCAATATATTCGAGTAAGGCCGGAATCTTCAAGCAGGGGCCCCGCCAAGTGAGGCTGATATATGGGCCGAGCTAGGGGGCTCGGTCTTTCCTTCTGATCTTTGAGGATGATCATCCTTTCCTTGGATGACAAGTCCAAGGGCCCCAATAACTCATCCGGGCTGGGTAGCTCGGCTCTGAAAGTGGGATCAGTCAACAACTGCGGAGCCTTGGCATTTTTGGCCGCTTGAACCTCCGTGGGGGTCAGCCTGTTTTTCTTTGACGCTCTGGGGACTAAGGTGTCAATGGGGGATCGGCCCTTTCCCCCTCTTGGGTCAGGTCAATTTCTGCAAGGGAGTCTTTTTGAAGACCCCGAGGCTGCCGTTTGCTTATTGGACTTCTTTTTCTGACAAAATTCACTGAAACCACCTGAAAACAGAAAAGGAAAATATCAAGGTGTCAGCAAAGCCGAGCTAAGATAAATAAAACTACAGTTAAAAAGTTCAGAGATAGGTAATTACATTCTGGTTCAACATTGGGGGCCCGGCTCAGCCCAGCCCAGACAAGAAGGCTACCGAGTATTTCTCCGAATTAGTATAAGATTTCAAACTCTTATACCCTGACAACACTATGGGATTGGACTTATCCCGGTTTGATCTGCTGGCGTGGTGAATTCCGACCATCGGCAGGGAAGGTTAGCCTCGTCAGCTTTCACCATGAAAAAACGTGTTTTCCAGTGCTTTATGGTATCTGGGGAGTCGGTTGTAAGGATAGGTCCATTCCTACACTTTTGAAAAGAAACCCACCCCGGCCCATAGGGATATTGGCAGATAGTATAAAATTGGAACAATAGATCTATGGTAGGTAGGATTTTTGCCCCTGAGCATACACACATAAAACCCACTAGGAACCTAAAGGCGTTGGGTACTAATTGACTCAGCCCAATTTCTAAATAGTTACATAGCTCGGTTAAAAAAGCCGGGACAGGAAATCTTAGCCCAAACCTAATGTGGTGCTCATATACACCGACCCAACCATCCGAGGTACTAGTTATTCTTTCTTCGGCCGTAGCCAGTCGGGTCAGGATAGCTGGATTGAGATTATGGGTCGATCTTAGGGTTTCTAATTCTACCCTAGTAAGTTCGGATTGTATTTCATCGGGATGAAAATCATAGGAGATGGCGGCCGCATCTACATAAAGCATTACAGATGTATCGGAATCATGCATAATTTCGAGAAAATAGAAGATCCCATGGATAAATTTAAACTAGCAGTATATCCTACATCCGATAGCAGTAAAAAAAGGCTCATGCATTGTGCTTGTCGGGAAACTATCCCTAAGCCGGCGATTCAATTACAATTATCAAAAGGAAGAAGAAGAATTAACTAACCGGAAGACGGGTTCAGACGAGACACGCCGGTACCGGAACTCCTTTCCTTGGCCATGGAATGCTGTAGCATAACAATGAAGACGCTGCGGAGAGAAACGGTGGCACAAACGGGCACGGCGGAAGAGGTTACAACACAAACAAATACAGTGCAAAAGTGAAGAAGTGAGAAATTTTGTTTTGAAAGCGTGAAGGCCATAATGCAAGGCCTTTCGCTACTTAAAGGAAGATTCGGGAAGACGAAGTGTAGCAGACAAGCTAACTGCTGGAGCTATTAATACCGCCTCGAAAAATGGACAAACGTGAGAAGTCGTAGCGAGCGCCTCGAAAGTCGCTGAACATGTCCTGTCATGTCCCGACTCTTCAAAAGCCGAATTTCATGTGTCGTAATGTAAAGGTACGCCTTTATTAATGAATTCAGTCTTTTTGGGTCAACATCACATTTATTACTTATGAATCGGCTGACACATTATTTTCTTTGGGTCGGATTTTTTTTTTTTAGCTATATCTCATGCTTTCTTTTTGACATATCCGATAATCTAGAGGCCCGCATCTTTTTGTTACTTTACTTGGGATAGAATAGCTTAGCGCCTTTTATGAACATAGGTAGGAACATTTTGCATTTTATACTTACTTGGGTCGGAAAAGAAACTTTTAAGAACGGTTTGAACGGAGGTCAGGTGGATACATAATGAAGACTTAAGTCAGGATTTTAGTTCCGAAAATACAAAAAAGTATTAAGTTTTAGATCGGTAAAACATAATACTGGGGGGGCTTGTTGGTGTGGATAAAAATAGGCCTTCATTGGGCCAGGCCCAATGAACAAAAGAAAGGATAAACAGTTAAAAAGGTAAAGATATCTGAAAGGTCTAAAACCAAGTTTAGGTCGGAAAGTTCCATAAAGCCGAGCCAAAGACATAAGCTTAGATCGGTTTAAACCTTAGGTCGGTCCCACTAAGTTTTCCTATATTCATCCCAACAGTCATCACCACCGAGCCATAGAGGTTAGGTCGGAACAAGTAAGGGCACTGACACAGTAGGTAGAAGTCATAATGGGATTAGCCATGTATTTTGAATGCATGCAGAAATCACTCAGAACGATGGCGTGAAGGAAGCCAAAAGTCAAATTATGATGACATGAGCAGTTGGATATGCAGAGAGACGGAGCACTTGGGAATGCTGATCATTACATTGCAACGGGCATAATCCGAGTCTTAATATAAATACTAAGTTTTCAGACTTAGGGAGGTACTAACTTGACCGTCGGAGTTACATCGGGGGAAAAGCCCAGCATTTCTCCTGCGCGTTTACATTTTTCATCAGAATACTCCACAGTCTTCAGTTTCCCCTTCATCTGTGTTAATCCAAGCCATCCAGCCCGGTTTCCAGCGTTACTTCCTTTCTCTTTGGTTAGCGGCTACAAGAGTGGACCTTGCTATTCAAGATTTCGTATTGGGCCACAAGAAGCATTCATTGACGGACGATTTGCGTCACATCAATATTAACTGAGGAATCCATTTCGATCTCTACGTTCTAAGACAAGGTTGTTACTAGGATTAGGGATTCATTTGATTGGGGTTGTGGCCTGTGGAATAGATTGAAGCAAGCAATTCGAATAAATGGGATGCTGGAGTTCGTCTTTGCTGCTCTGAAAAAATAGACCCAAGTTGAGAACCACCATTATAGGAAGAGCGAGTATCACATAAAACAAATTTTTGATGTGCCATAGAACTAAATTTTTTAATCATTTTGTATATCAAACATTGATCTTGAACCGGCAACTTGGCTCTCTACTCCGGTGGGTTTCATTTCATAGCTGTTGGTTGGGTACTATTGACCAAGTTGAAGATTGATTACTGATAAATTTTTGTGTATCAATTGTTGAATTATTTGCTTCTTATCTTAGTTGTAGAACCAGTAATTTTACCATGGTCAGTGGTGGTGGAGAACTGGAGATGATAGCCGCAGCCTGCTATTGTAATGTGGGTTGAATTCCATTTGATTTAACACCAAACTTAACTGAGTGGGCAAAAGTCTTTGCTTTAAAAATTTGAGTGAGTGAAAGACACATAAAATAGATGAGTGGGCAAAAGTTAACTATAGTGATTAGTTAGATGGTCATTGATGTCATTTGCCCAATAATAAAATTTCAATTAACAAAAAATATATTTGAAAATCGAATTGTTACCTGCAGAACTCCTTTTACTATATAAAGGACACATTTAAGAAAAATTGGGTCATTAAATTACTTTTTTGCCCTCCTTCATTATGCATTAAAAACAGAAATTTTATAGCATTTCCTTTCCATTCACTCCATCTCCAAGACCCTAACGGACCTCCACCTCCATTCGATTTCCATTCGCCGCCCGATTCCATTAATCGCTCCAAGAGATTTGCAGCTCCATCCCCGTCGCCGATTCCAGTCCATCTCAAGCGCCGATTCGATCTACAACGGCTCCATCTCTATCCGTGCATCTCCATCGCATATTCCATCTCCATCTCCATCTCCATCGGTTAGTGGATTTTGTAGGGTTTTTTTTAAATTTGGAGTAAATTTTGAAATTGCATTGTTTTGTTTGTGAAGAATTGTATGGGCAGCGTGTTTAGGAATGTTTTCATATGTTTGTAGCGTTTTTTCTGCTATTTTGTGCATATTTTATGGTAATTTCTGTACTTGTTCGCCAAAAAAACAGTTTTCCTGTGAACTGTGGAAAAAATTTGCTTGGAAGAAGCGAATCTTCCTAAAAAAGTCGCCCGACAGGAAGATTCGCTTGGCGTTTTTCCGGGCATACATCGCTCGAAGCGATTTTTTCCGATTTCGTTGCTGTCCTTTGGCATTTTTCCTGGCATACATCGCTCGGACCAAGCGTGTATAGCCAAAAAAATGCCAAAGGACGGCAATTGGTTGGAATTTAGTTGCTCGGGCAAAGCGAATGAATAGGAAAAAATCGTTTCGTATCAGCGATTTATTCTTATTCATTCGCTTTGAGAGAGCGAATGTCCTCAGGCGATTTTCCCCGTAAAATCGCTTTGGCTGGGCAACTGTAGGAGAAACAATCGCCTAGTACAGGCAATTGTTTCTCCTAAAATCGCCCACCCAAAGCAATTTTACTGGGAAAAATCACCTAAGGCAGGCGATTTTCCTTGCTTATAACGAGCTATTTTCCCAGTTTTACCCTCCTTCCCCAGGCGATTTTTCTAACGAGTTCTTTTTTTCACAATATTTGGTTGACATTGATTATTTGTATAGTAATTCTTTTGCAACCTATTAATTGCAGATGGGAGACAGAAATATAGATTATTCAGTTAAATTCCTAGGAGAAACCGATCCAAGAAGGTAGGGAGTCGTATTCCGTGACAGAAAATGCACCTCCTGCACCACCCACGGTGTCTGAGCGAATGAGAAAGGTTGTAGGAAGAGCCAGAACATCTTCCGGGACCGAGAATTACAATGCTCCCATTATGGAACAACAATTCCAACCTTATTTTTCTGAAAATGCGGATAATGATGATCTCATTAGGGAACAACCATTCGCACCGCCCTTTTCTGATAATGAAATGGAATGTGATGATGGTGCCGGTGAGAGAGCTAGATTGTGGGGGAAGTGACGGTTACAGTGAACAGACCAATACAAGCACCCAACCAGTAAGGGGAGGAGGGAAGGGATTAATGGAAACTGAGACTAGGGCAATATTGTTGGGTGGAAGGCTTACAAGGAGCTAGATCATCCGCTCGAAGGTGGTCCTTTAATCCCTGAGTTGCTATTGAGTTTCAAAGGACATACTGTCTACTATATATGGAATGGAAAGGTAATTAAAGTAAATTGTGTACTTGTATTTAGAGTTCTTTGACAATTCTTATTTCTTTCCAAATAAGTTATGGTTTATTACTTGTTGTCAAATATGCTTCATTAAAGTTTTCTCATTTGTGAATTTCATCAAAAATTTACGTTAGTGGGGCCGATTGCTTGTTGTTTAGCATTGTTTTAATACAATTTTTACACTTGGTAGGAACGGCCCACATAGAAATGTTATAGTGGAGCCAATCGCGTGAAAAATTGGGTAGGAGATGGTGAAATGAAAAAGCTTGTAGAGGGGTCCGGTTTGGCGCAGTTAGTAGACTGCATGCATCATGAGTTAGACGCTGCCCTGCTCAGTGCCTTTGTGGAGAGGTAGCATCCGGAGACCAATTCATTCCATATGCCATTTGGGGAGATGACAATAACACTTCGTGACATTGCCTACATACTGCGAATTCCGATTGGGGGTAAGGTCATTTATGGGAAAACAAATGCTGCAAAATTAGGGGCAGAGGTTGCAGCTGTGTTGGGCATAGAGGAAGAGAAAATGGATAAGCCTGGATGCGTGAAGCTGACTAGCCTTGAGGCAAAATGTTCAAATAGATACGATCAAGTAAATGCTGCCTCAGGTTATTTATTGTGGCTGTTGGGACTGACCCTGTTCGTGGACAAGACGAAAACCCACGTCTTTGCGCATTTTTTACCTTTCCTTCGTGATATTGAGAAGGTAAGTGAGTACTCATGGGGCGCAGCTTGCTTGGCGTACTTGTATCGCCAGCTTAGGAAGTTATCTAGGGCATCGAGTGCTCAATTTGGAGGTTGTTTGTCTTTGCTACAGGTTTGTATACAACATTTACCTTCCATTTAAATGTTTCTATATTTTATGGTCCATTGTTTGAATTATTTTTCTATTTCTTCTTATTAGAGTTGGATATACGAATACTTCCCAACATTCAACCATCCAAAGAAGAGACAGTGGAATAATAGCATGCCTTCTGCAATGAAATGACATGTTGGTACGGCAAGAAGCGTGTCGCACAAAATGATTTGGAGGCATACAGGCGTTGCGCTAGATGCACTAAAGCCAAACGAGGTAAAATGTTCGTTGTATATGATTGAAGCATCTACTGCTTCATCTTTCGATTCTTAGATGATTCTGTTTAATGTCTAACAGGTCAATCGGATACCATTTGAGCCCAATCCGGCATTGGTCCATAAAATTTCATTGTATAGGGGGCTCATCCATTGCATAAATATTGAAGAACCCTATATGCCGGATCGGGTGTTAAAACAGTTTGGGTACACCCAACACATTCATTATCCAGTCTTCATTCCCAATGAGTGTTACAGAGGCCCGGAGACCAAAAAATATGTTTGCCATTACGATGCTGATATCTAGGGTTGAAAAATATATCATACGCGGCTTCTGGGGGATGTGAAGAGGGTCGATGCAACTGACGAAGCATGTGAAAGTTACCTTGATTATTTCTAGTCTCAATCACATGTTCGTGTCTGTAGAGATCTGGTTGAGGAGGATCATCCTGGGCCTACCCAGCTGTCTTTGGCTGAGGTAAGTTTAAGATGCTTTTAGGGTTCATTTTTAACTATAATTGTATTACTATAATGATATTAATTTTTTATTTTTAACTATTGTAGCGCATTCAATACTTAGCATCCCAGATGGTTCTTCTGCATCCGAGGACTAGACTTGCGATCAACTCTGAGACGCGGGCGAGGGCTCTTGGTGAGATGGCCTATCATTTGGAGGATCAAATGCCGAGAATTGAAGAACTTGCGGCCAAACCGCCTTATGATCAGTAGTTCATTGTAATAATATATGTGGATTTGGAATTATTAGTGTAATGACTGTTAAACTTTTCTATTTTTTGTTGTTTGTAGACAATTGTGAAATGTTTCTTTGAAATCGTAACTGAGTGTTGGCTTTTGAATTGTTTAGCAATGTTATTTTAGTACTTCATTTTGTGTTATTTACAGGGTTTGATTGGCATTTGTATAGGGGAGACTATGTCCAAATTTCTGAATGATAAGTACACATTGAATAGTATTTCATTCTTCATTAAATCCATCTTTCTTTTTACGATAGACATTGCAAAATACAGAGTACCATTTCGATACACTTAATACAATCCCTAATCGATAACTATCGTAGGTTGAATGGCAATATTGCCTACACTATCGAAGTACAACCTACGATAGTTGTCTAATCGGTC
The DNA here is from genome assembly GCA_016801395.1 of Leptodermis oblonga. NCBI lineage: Eukaryota > Viridiplantae > Streptophyta > Magnoliopsida > Gentianales > Rubiaceae > Leptodermis > Leptodermis oblonga. The sequence continues at coordinate 40,152,444 of CM028760.1, forward strand.
TTGTAACTATCCTGTAACTCATCCATCATGTCTGACTTATGGTGTCGCCACAGCACACAAATTGGGGGCAACAAGACTTCGCCAGTTGTTTCCAAACAAATAAAATGATTGCCGAATAAATGACCCATAGTGATGTAGGTGTTCGGATCATCAGATATGCCGGACTCCCTCAAATGCAGTGGTAGGAAGGTACAACATTCTAGAATGCGAATACCCTCTGGTACCTCGTGGCGACAAGTAGGCCAAATAGATAAGTATCAAACCAAAACTCCCTTGTAGGATGAGTTATATGGCAATTCAACACTCGACAAGATGAAGTGCAGTTATCTTCACCAAGAACTCCAAACCACAGTGCAGCATACTTTTCAAGTTCAAGTAAAAGCTCCCTCTGGACGTGCGACCATAGTGACTCTTTACCATGTACGAATCTAGCTATTACCCTGAAACCACAGTGTCCATCCCCCTCTACATTTTTATAATCAACAACATAATCGAACACAAATTGTCTCACTATTTTCGGAAGGTTGAAAGAACAGTTGAATTCATTAGAATTCAGTCTTCTCCTTCTGTTTGATGTCCCAGTCCCGCTGTGAACTGCACATGTAATTCATATGCATCACGTTATCAATCTATAAGCAAACACAGAAAACAATACGAATAGTGTACTCTGGAAAACTATATGTACCTCTACCTCTGCCACTGCCCCTGCCCCTGCCCCTGCCTCTGTCGCTGCTAGCATCCCTCTCTGCATGCTTCCAGCCAGATAGATTTCGCTATGTTGAATTGTGGCTAGGCCGACCCCTGTGTGGCCTTTGTATCGGATCAGCTAGATCAACAGTATCTGGATGTAGAGTACTATGCATGACACCCGCTACTCTGTATATGTCCGCAGTGGAATGCTATGAGGCCTCAACATACATGTCATGTAGTCGTCCTTGTGCTGTTTGCCGTTCCTCATCACTGGGAATATTTCTTGAGTCCAAAGTTAAAGTCTTCCAGAAGACATCCACATCCATAGGATCAATAGGTATGAAATTCTTAACCATCTCGACCATTTCATGTGCACACGGCAAGCCAAAGCTAGTTTCGCATTTCACAACCACACAATTCACTATTTGCCCCCGTACAGTGCACCTCTCTTTTTATATTCTTGTAATAACAACAATATGGCATCATGTGAAACTCTACCGTTCAGCCTGCTATACAATAGGTATTTGGCTTCACGTAAAGTTTTTTGCTGCGAGAGGCCTCCATTTTACTCCGGATCTCATCCAAATGCTCCTTTATCATTCTATTTATGCCCAAGAAAATAGTCAAAAATGATCCTCTATCAGTTTTAATGGCATTCTTCAGCATTGCATGTGCACTCTCAGCTTTGAAAAATTAAATAACATACAAAATTAAGGATTTAAATGGGATAATAATTGATCAAGTATGCATATATGTAAAATCTATACTATGAAAGTTAACAGGTTCTGACATGTAGTTTGTACGTCCTCCGTAATGTTTTATGTCTTGAGTCCAGAATGATACAAACTTGGACTTGCGGGGATCCAACCATGTCTGGTGCAAATAATTAACCACTGATCTCCATCAACCTCTATAGGGCGTCTCAATGAACTCCACAGCTTTCATGAACTGTTCATATGTTAAAGCACTCATCACTCTTCTCCACCGACCTTCAAACTCATCTAAGATCTTAGTGTTCGTACACACACCTAGTGCTTTCTTCCTTACATCCATATCAATATGTTTTTGCAAAGTAGTTGCCTAGAATGTGGAAATACACTGTGCACAGCCTTCAGTATAGCCAACTCTCTATCGGTCATGACAACAATTGGGTATTTCAAGGGATCAAATAGTTGCCTCAATATAGTCATAGCCCAGAAATAAGTTTCGTATGCCTCATCCCTCAAGAAAGCAAAAGCAACATTGATATATTGATCCGTAGGAACATGAGCGACTATCTGCAGTAGAGGCATGTCATACCTGTTTGTCTTGTACGTCGTATCCATGAACAATACATAAGGAAACGAGCGTAGTAGACCAGGAACCACCTCGTGAGTGAAGAACACATTTTTAATAGCATTACGCTCATCTTCTGCTGTGTACCAGTAGTGGTATCTATAATCCTGCAACAATTTTAAAAAATACTGTATTGGACTTAAATTGCCTCTCTCATCTCTTCTTACTTTTGATGTTTCATTATACACCGATCTCATGCGGGTGACATTATCTGCATTATCAGCTCGCAGTTTTGCCAACATCTGTTTCGGCCTCATATTTATTTTCATCATTTCTGAAATTTTTTCCTTTTCGGCTACATTCAAGTGTGAGTGCTTCTAATGCCAATTTCTAACCAGGGGTAATTCATGATTGTGCTGACATTTTATGGCATTCAACTTCCAGTTACCCCCAATGATTTCTTTTCCTACTAGTTGAAACGGACAACTAGTTAGCTTGCTACTGATGTTGTTACGACTTTTTTTTCCCTTCACCTAAGGGGGTCTTGCTTCTAAGATCTCCCGACCTATCACAACCGATATCCACTCGGCCCATTCTCCCTTATAGAGGCCCTCTCTATTTTTTAGATGATGTGATTTTAGTAGCAAACTTATGCTCGGCTACTCTAGTTTCGACCCAATGAATCAAGTTCGCTCTAGTCCTGAGCTCTTCATCCGTTCGAAATATATCAGTGTAATCTGAAAAATATACATTCATCCTCAAAACGTATATCCTGTCAATCCAAGAAAATATGGAATCAGGAATTTAGGAAAATGGGGATACAGAACAGATTCTAGAAAGAATCGCCCGATAAAATCGCCCAGAAAAGGCGCATTTATCTGAAAGAATCGCCCCTTATGGGCGATCTATCCGGAACAAATTGTCCAATACCGGAGAATAAAACTGAATAGATTGGCGTCCTGTGGCGAAAAAATTCAATTTATCCGCTAAGGCTAGGCGATTTAAAATGAAAACGGCGATTTAAAATGAAAACTTTGGCATCCTGTGGCGAAAAAATTCAATTTATCCGCTAACATTAGGCGGATAAATTGAATTTTTTTGCCACAAGATGCCAAAGTTTTCATTTTAAATCGCCTAGCCTGGACGATTTTTATGAAAATATTCGCCTGCCGTTAGCGAATACGTACTGTGAAATATGGATCGTCTCCGTCAATGGCGGAACTTAGTGGGCAATGAAGTGTGTATGCCGCGCCACCCCCCCCCCCCCCCCCCCCCCCCCCAAAAAAAAAGAAAATTTTTGGTATTAGTTATACATATTTAGTATTAAAAAATTGTATATATACATGGCCCCTACAAAATAAAAAATAAAGATATGGCCCCTTCAACAATTATGTTGAAGTTCCGCCATTGGTCTCCGTAGTTATTGCCCATTACATGAAGGAAAAATTCTTGGATTCTTGCGTCAATGCTATGAAAGTGGAGTTAAATGGAGAAGAGTGAAAGAAACTTTGCAAGAATTTTAGTACAAATGAAGATAATTGAGATGAGGAAATGAAGGCGAGTGAGATGAGGAAATGTAGGTGAAAGTAAATATATTAGGTGAAAATAGTTATGAGTGTAAAAATTTGTAAAGACATTATTGTATTTTCACTACTAAAAATTTTAAAAAATATCCTGTAAATAGTAAAACTTTTCACTATTAAAAATTTTAAAAATTATCCTGTAAATAATTAAAAACGTCCTGTGAATAACATGCCTTCTTCAAAAATATAAAGAGCAAAAGTCAAAACTATCAAAGGTCACAAACTCAATTACACATCGTGAAACTATCAAGTCAATCTATCTTATAAACACAAAGACGTCTCCCGCATAGTCTCCTACCTGACTTACCAGTCCGATCAACTATCAAACTATCAAATCCCACAAATATAAACATGAAACAACTAAGTGGGCTGTTAAGGTTAAGGACCAAAAGCCAGAGTTAGCGTTAATGCTTTATGCTAATAAGACAGCAACCACCACTAAACAATTCTAATTACCACTGACCCACAAGTCAGATTGGGCCAAACTCTACATTTCAGAAGCCTGTTGACCTAAATATACTTCATCCATGTCGCCTTCAAAGAAAACTAAGAACATTTTCACGGTTATATGAGATTTACTGGAAGAGGTGCAGAAGGTGAGAGTTGGTAAGCTTGGTCCTCTTGCTGATTTGGTTCTTCTTCTTTTTCTGCTTTGGCTTGTCGAGAATTCCATGAACTTGTGCCATTGCCCTCCTCTTTGCGGTATTTGTCGCGGGTTTCATCCCGTTCTTCTGAAGATCCTTCTCAATGTCGAGCATGTCACGCGGCAATTCAATCCCTCGAAACAACTGTTTTAGATCATCGTCGACCTTAATGAAAATCTTGGGGTCATTTGGGAAGGCAATGTCCTCTAGTGAGTCGAAGTTAGATAGTAGCCATATCTGACCTGCAGCTTTGAGTGACTACAAAAAAGAAAATGCTGCTATCAATAGCAAAGAAAAACATCTATCTTGACAAGTTCTAATGTGCACTCAAGTAAATGTACAACCAAATTGAGAGGCATGCCATATATACAGCAAAACAAAATATATTCAAGATTGTGCTAAAAAATACGAAACTAGGCAATATAAGCATTTTTACAAATTACATGTAGACTAGCCGTAGTAATTTCAAGTTTATAATGAACTGAAACTTAGTTTCTACCCCCAACATACCTGTAAGTCTTGCATAACACTTGGGTATGCATCCTTAAGATCGATTGCAGCGATGCCCTCCTGGAACTTGCGTATCAAGTCAAGGAGTTGATCCTCGTTTCTTACATCATGCTTTGACTGAAACATAAATAAAATACAAGGTAATTATTATCCACCAGAAATCTGAAGAATAGCGAAATTAATAGCTTCAATTCTATATCCTAATTAAATAAAAGCTAAGTAATGGAATTACCTTGTAAGAAAACCTTCCCCCATCATAAGTCACCTTTGGGTTCATCTTCAAACTGTCAAAGACAGCCTTATTTGCCTTCACGTCAACATAACATTCTCGATTTATCTCCTCTGGATCCATAGCTTGTCTTCTCTGAAGAAATGGTAATAAGATGAACTTGAAAATGTCAATTTTCTTTACCACTTTTCCATACTGAAAAAGAATCTTATTTCATTCATAAGAAAATAAGCCAAACCTCGTTAGTCAAATTTTATAAAACCAAAAAGTTCAAGTAGTAGCCTTTTTTACAAGATATATATTGATAGATATAGATATAAAAATCATCATAAAAGGATAAAAGCAGGACCCAGAAAAATAAAACAGAACTGCACTGACTACAACATAACTACTACCTCCAGTAGCAAGTCTATCACACGTTTAATCTGAGCCCCCACAGGAGCTTTCCTGATGCTATTGATGTGTTGAAGCCTCTCTGTGTCGTCCGAAAATTTGACTGGAGGGGTGGGAGCCGCCATGCTGGAGGTTGTAGGCTTTGGAGGTGTTGCTTTTAAATTTTGTTTTGCAATGCTTGCAAGTGTGGCTTGACATTTCTCTTGTTGTTTCTTGAACTTATTCAACTGTTCCTGCAATGACTCCATCTGAAGATAACAGAAAGCATTAGCTATAAAGAAATGACAACTCGCTACAAAGTTGTAGCAAGTGTTTCAAGAAGCAAAAATCTAATTACAAACAATTCATCAAATATAAGAATCTTCTTATGAATAATTTGAGGCTAACACAGAATGCACTAGAACATGTGAATCCTTCAATCCAACACGAGATATGCCCGATCAACTAAGCATCACATTTAAGAATTATGCACCAATGGGAAACTAGTCAACAATTCAGCAAATTTAAGTTCTCCCATATAAATAACTGGAACGTGTTCCTAACGACACGTAGATCATAGATGAGAGTCATGTCCAGCAACAAATAATGGTCCACGCATATCTTGATCTAATTTTTAGTTTAGTCATAATAAGATATAGAAGACTACTAAATTGAAAGAAACGAGACCATGTCCCACCACACAAAATGTTGTGTTAGAACCATATATGAAACCACATGGCTATTCAACTTTCATATATGAAGGAGAAAAAGTTGACAGAACAACTTGGATCGAGGAGTATGACAAGAGATAACTGAAAGGGTGTACCTAATAGTACTTGTAACACACCATGATAGAGTTAGCAAACTATAAGAGCAAAGAAAAGATACAACAAATCTGGGCCATGGGAAGAGCGGGGAGAAGCAATAGAAAGCCTTCCTCTAAAGTAAAGAAGCTCCATTATATTCCTTCTCGAGAAAACCAAGACTCACCCCCTATTTGATAAAGTTTGGCTTTTGATGGAAGGGTTTCCGAGTCTACTCTAATATCCATATTTCACGTAACAAATTTATTCACCATATGAAACCTTTAAGGTGGTTTTCCAGGAATGCAACAGTAAGAGTTCATTACAGATGAAATTTGTAATAAACGGGAAATGATTATTTTCCATAGGATCAATGGAGATTGAAAATATCTCAATTATTGAGTGAAACCACTTTACTTTTTATGTTCTGTTTAGTTGAATTCTTAATGAATTTATGATTGCTAATCAACATCTTTTAATGCATAATCATCAACTGTATGTCCACCACAGTATTTTCCAACTTGAAATATATACTTAAATGTCAAACCAAGGAGTTTGTCACACTCCTAATTCTTTGTAAGTCCATAAATTATGGTAATGTTCCAAATTCCAAAAAATTGTAAAAGCCATGTCCTACAAAATAAGTGAGAAAAAGTAACGACTACCTATGCCATTCTGAACCCTTGTGGCAATCAGGCACCCCAACCAAGATAAGTACAATTGATCACGACATAATCCGGGTTCCAATTAGAGTAAGTAGTTGACTCTAAAAGCCAATGCAGAGCTGTTCATAAACACTGGATGCCTCAAGCTAGCTTTCCAACCAAAAGTGTAATAAACATTTCTGACAAACAGAAAAAAAGGAAAAAAACAGCAGAAGCTGTGCAAAAATTGGACAAAAAGACCACTTCCATTGTTGACAGTCCTCTCAACGCCACCTCCTTCACGAACCCACCACTGGCCCCCATCCTTTAACTAAAAAGACTAATCAACATCAATTTCACATCCACAAGACAAATTGAAACGAAATTAGACAACACAAAATACAGTTGAACTTGTGAACAGATGTTTCCAGCCACCTTCTACTGGGGAACCAAAGCCCACTCTAATTCCAGCTCTGTAAACACAAGCAGCTAGTGAAGTTCAGCTTTGAATCCCTATGAATCTATGATGCAGGCAACATACTCAGGGATTTTCCTACTTGCGGCTAAGTTTCTTACAAAACAACATGTTTGATAACTGAACTTAAGTTATTCTAATTCAGTTACTCTGTTAATAGGAATCCAAAATTTTAGTTGTTAAGGTTATTTCAGCCAATTGTTGCTTCACAGGAATTTCTACTACAACAATAAAAAATAATAAAAAATTAATAAAAAAATCCTACTACAGTTCTGTCTACTGAATACCCTAGGTGCAAAATTCTCTCCAAAATTTTCCAAACTCAAAATGGTTCGTCTATAACATCAAGATAAACCAAGGAGCCAGAGATTCTTGAGGGGCGAAAAGGATCCCAGATAAAGTTTCAGTCTTTCACCTTTAATCTGAACGAAAGAAAATGCAACATAAAACAGGGAAATACACAAATTTGTAATAGATTAAGTTCTGGCTAAAGATAAGAGACCCAAAAATACCTTCAATACCGATGGAGCAAGTTTGCGGCCTTGCGGCCGGAGCAACGGAAACCAGAAAAGTATAAGAAACCTTCTACGAAAAGGAATGCGACTGGACCAACGGAGCAAGAATTTCCAGCGGAACTAGGACGTCGGCGACTGCAAAATCGATGGACTGGCCGATGTCGTAGGAAATTTTTGGGGCTAGAAAATTGATACGCAGCGGATGCCGGCGAGTTGCCGACGTCGATCCCTTACCGAAACTTTCTTGAAGATTTCGAACGAAGCTCTTGCAAGTACCTACTCCTTTTTCAAGAAGTGGAAAGGCCAGAATTTTCCCCCACGTTAATATTAAAAAGAAATTAATAAAAAAAGACCCTTAAATATTTTATTTTATTTTTATATCAATAGGGGAAAACAGTAATTTGATTAAATTGGAAGATTAATTGTTATGTCAAAACAAACTTTAGAGGTTCATACAATAATTTTTCATATTTTATGAGATTATTGTAATTTTGCAAAACCTTTAAGGGTAAATGTAATTTACCTTTCATGAAATCGATATGAACTTTTCATAAGTATTAATAAGAGAGGATTGAGGCTTAATTAATTTTAACCCTATGCGTCTTTTAAGTATTTTCGATTTTCACTTTATATTTTTAAAATACATTTCTTTTTTTCATACGTTTTGTCATTGTTTACTCTGACTTAACATTTTTGTCAATGAAAATTGTTACTCTCTCTGTTCCATTGAAAGAGTCTAATTTTTTAATATAATAAAGTGAATTTTTCTGACGAAACGAAAGAAGTATTTATTTTTAGGAAAGAAGTTATAGATTAAGATTCTGGGCCTGTTCTTCTGCTAGTTCTGAGAATGGGTTTCAGAACCAGTTCTTAGCCAAACTGGGTCTCAGCCCATTTTTAAGAAACACAGTTCTGAGACTTGGTTTCAGCCCCAGTTCTCAGACCCAGCAGAAGAACATGGTTCTCAGCACAAATTTTTCCCAAATGTCTTTTTCCATTTTTTAAAACCCTAATATTCACAACACCCCTAAAACTCGCTTTCAATTATTTTATAAAAAATGCATATACACAAACAATCGAATGATTTTTTCAAAAATTATATTAAATAAAAAAATAGAATCATCTGTCACGGTATAATAGTCGTGCGTAAGCCATATTAAATTGGTTGTGATGGAAATATTCATTTCCATCACAGTCACACAATTTTTCCATATTTTTAACAACCTAATAACGTTCAACTTAACTCAAAATTACCATAAATAACAAACTTAATTTACCGAATAATTAATCAACAGTACAAACACGCTAATAATCGTCAAGATTGCAGAAATCCAAAAAAAAAAAACCTCGTCCAAAGCCTACATCATCTATATTATAGTAGATGCACTACATTGTAAAACTCTCTGCCAATTGCTGCACAATATCCATTCGCAGTGCCGACATCTGATCGATTCCAGCCTGTGATTGATTAACCTCCTCCGGTTCATTCCAACCCGTTTGATCATGAACCACAACATTCTCATTATCTTCATAGTTTTCCGCAAACTCTTCAAATATCGCGTCAACGGGATTGTTATCATTTATCAAATTATTTATAACACAACATGCCACCACAAACTGAGCTTGTGATCTTGGCTCATAGCTAAACATCGGACCAGAAAGAAAGTGAAATCTACTCTTCAACACTCCGAATGTTCTCTCCACTACATTCCGCACTTGGGCATGCCTGTGATTGAATAACTCCTTCAATGAGTTATAATGTCATCCCCGTTGCCGAAAAACACTAATGTGGTATTCAACCCCACGGAACAGGGCAAGGAACCCTGGCATATTTTTGTATGCTGAATCAACAGCATAATATTTACCTTGAGGAGGCATTGGAAAAGCATGAAGGGGGGTATCAATTGCCGATTGCAAAACCGTTGCATCATGTGCACTGCCCCCAAATCCAGCCAACACAAACACAAACCGCATATCGTGATCAACAACAGCTAAAACATTCTGCGATACTTGACCCTTGCGATTTCTATATTGCACCTGTACTTCACTTCTAGCCCAAGCCTCTACATGCGTTCCATCTATTGCTCCCACACACCCCTACGAGTGAACAAAACCATTTTATGAGACTCCATTTGGTATTATTTATAAAATAATAAAGACAATTGCATGTCTTATCCTCAAATATAGGCAATCTACTTCCTACTGCCATTTTATAATGACAAAAAATACGATGAGCAGCATTATTAATGAAAACCAATTTCACTAATTACAATCTACCACGACGTACCTTGAAATACGGGAATAGATGTCGCCGTGCTCGAATCCGTGGATGAACAAGGTGTTGATTGCGTGGTACAATGACATGGGGACTCATTTTGCAAATAGCCTCCCGCACCTCCTTGATCACACGATGACATGTCGAGGTGGAATGCTGAAATCTATCAGTTAGATCACGGAGGCGTTTATCTCTTGCCATGCACATCAGAAACATAAGTAGTGCTTCTTTCCTTGAAACCCCCTTCTCCTTTTTTTCATAAAATCCTTCTGAATGTAGTCGCTCTAGCAGGGCGTTAAAAGTAGGACGTGTTAAGCGCGTCTGCTCGTACAGGTTCATGGGATGCCGCGAGCTTAACATCCACTTAGTGTAATCCTTACCGGATAAGGGGCAGTCATGCTGAATCAATCTTTCTGGGGGTTGTAGACTTTGCAATCTGCTCATCTCCTTCAGTAACATGAGTTGGTAGAATGAGGCATTGTTATTCCAATTTGATGCACCCGTACTGCTGCCTTCTCCCCCGTTCCCATTATCATCATTTGCTGCATTGGTGGAGTCTTCAGCAGAATGAAATAATGTTATTTTCACTAATTAGCAACCGCACCACTATATATAGCAGATATTAACATAGGATTGGGAAATGAAACAAGCATCTTTCATCATATAATCCAATACCCATACAATTGGACAACCATGAAAATATCCTAAACAATACATGCGTCCTATAGAAGACATACGTATCAGACTTTTCAAGGAATTCAACCATTTTATCAGAAAAAAACTTCCATACAATTGAAGGGACATAAAATCCATACAATATGTATATCATGCAAATAAACTACTGTCCAACGCTTCCAGTGATTAGGACTATTAATAATCTGTTGCCGTACAGTGAAAAAATCTCCAAATTAAAAACAAATTGTCAGATATGCTGAATCAGTACATAAGAACCATACAGAAAGATGAAGGAGGAGCACAATCAAAGTATGAAAAATTGAACCGTTTAAACTATTCTTGAGACTTTTTGGAAATGTGTACAGTCCCACAACAGTTCTCAACTCAACCTCTTTGTTAGAAACCATTACTTCATCCTTTCAGGATTTCATCTACGATTGCTCGCTGTTGATCTTCTTCAGAAACTAAGAAAATAGCTGCCATAAATTGGTCATTCCCCAAACCCTTACTACCTTTTGCATATGTCGTAGAATCTAACCGCAAACCGTTCAGCGCTTTAGCAATGTCAACAGGGTTAACCGGTGTTGTGGCAACGGTGTGGATACGCTGTGCCTCCATGGACCTGTTGAATGCCTCAATGCACGATTGCATGTCATTAGGACTAGCTCCGGAATGGGATTTGTTGGATTTCGAAGCAGAACCTCTTCTTTCCTTGGCAGGCCGCTTTCCTTTGCTTTTCTCCCTTGGCTGCGGACTCTCAACTTCATCAGAACCATTACCCAACTGCACATCATCTTCAGAATCCCACAAGTTCTGAGTTGTTGTCGTTCTCGGTGTCATATGGTTTGAGCTAATTGCTATATTCTCATCAGCCGTTTTGGCTGAAAACAGATCATCAAGTTCAGCATAGTATGGAAATGTTTTGTTCTTCGCTTCCCTCTTAGCCCCGGGAACTATCTGAGAGAATAACAAAACATGTTCAGAAAGGCTATTTTACCAACATATTTTACATACTATCAAGTAATATATCGAACATAGTATAGTAGATTCCAAAAATAGCAAACAAGGAGTAATTATGATATTTATGATACTCACTTTCTCAAGCTCATTCCAGTCATCAACCAGGAACATCCCGGATCCTTCGTCAAAACCTGCAGTGAATCCCAAACCGGACTGGTTAAGTAGCAATTTCTTCCACACTCTATACTTCTTTTTCCACCCTAATATCTTGTTATTCACTTTCGAACCAGTCAAATCCATCCCAGTAGCAGCATTTAACTCATTAGCTATAGCTTTCAGACGGGCTTCAGTAGAACACCTCTTCCGACCGGCAGCTGTATTATCCTTTTGGATTATATCCAATAGTGCCCGCTCAACAAATTCTGGCCATTGCGTCTTCTTATTCGTATTCTTGGAACTCCCTTCCATTCTCTTACGCACATAAAATTAAAACATCAATACTAAAAATAATTTGACGCACATACGCATAATGTCCATCGCGTAGATTAAACAGAGCACAGATACGTTTGTAACACAATTGTGGACAAAGTACAAGAATGCATTAAAAGGCTTAATGATGCTTGCTGCGATCTATAATCAAGTAGCAACAAATACGTAAATATAAAACTGAAAACATCAACGGTACATCGCTTAGCATGTACAAAACTTAAAGCATAAGGAAATATGTAGGTGAAAGAAGCACAAACATTACAGGCATATTTTGAAGCACACGTTAGAAGTTAAAGGGGAAAACCTTTGTAAAGGTTGAATCGCGTTTGCACAATGGTATATCGTTGCTGTCCGTCACAGAGAATAATGTGCTACAACTTCTTCCTAAACCACCTAATTAAAGTAAGTGATGTTATTGGTCTAAATACATAATAAGAGTGGCAGAATAAGAAGCGTGTAGGGGCCTCAAAGATGATGAGTTTTGCAAAGAATATCATACCCTTGTACTTATGACGATGAGGTCCTCTCATTCCGTGTTATGGTGAGTATAGGTTGCATGGTATGAAACAGACAATCACCTTGCATAAAGGAACGTATAGTTAGTGGCATATTTCAAAGTGCAATGACAAAGAGTAGATAAGAATACTGAAATACAAACTATACGGTTGGGTACACACCATTGGTACGTAAATGGCTTATCACAAAGCAAAGTAAATGATGCAAAAAAAGTGATGCAAACTAAAGTACTGTATGGTGTAAGCCGACTGTAAGTTGCATAATAGCCATGATGCAATTATGGTAGGTAGTAGAGGCATTGCGAGTTTCAGAACAAAACCGAAAAGAAGCATGAGAATAAAAGATGCAGCTTGTGTGGGTCCGAATGGACCTTTGTGTTCAGCCGAATGATTTTTCAGTTTTCCAATTTTTTTCCCAACCATGCATCCTTTCATATAAACCAACATCTACTAATTGCCACGATGGAGATATAAGAACCACAAAGATGAAATGCGAAAGTCAGAACTAAACCGAAAAGAAACACAGTTACAAGAGCTGCAGCCTGTGTGTTTCCGTTCCAGCCTGTGTAATAAACTGAAAAATTTTCATGTTTCAATTTTTTTTTCCCAACCATGCATGCTTTCAAAGTAGGACAACAGCTACAAATTGCCATGATGGAGTCATATTTTGAACCAGAAAGAGGAATTGCGAAAATAAGATATTAACCGAAATTAAGCATGACAACAATAGCAACTGCAGCCTGTGAGGAAGTTACCGAACCTGTGTGTTCAGCTTTCAAATTCTCATAACAGAATTTTTTAAAACAAACATGCACGCTTTGAAAGAAAACAACAGATACAAACTGCCATGAAGGAGATATAAGAACCACAAAAAGGAAGTGCGCAATTCATAAATAACAACCGAAAGGAAGCAGCACAATTATTGATGCAGCGTGACAAACATGTGCCGAAGCTGTGTGTACAATTGCTGTACAGATTCTCCATCACAAGCTGCTTACCCAACCATCCAGCGTTTCAAAGTAAAAAATCACCATAACACCCATGCTTGAATTATATTAGGCATTAGAGGCGCTGCGAAATTCAGAACACAAACCTGTACGAAGCAACAGAAACAGAAACGCAGCTTCTGTGGCTCCGACCGCAGCATATTGTGGTCAAACTAATTGTTTTCAGCACACAAATTTTTTTCCCAACCATGCAGGATTTCATAGAAAACAACAGCTAACAATTGCAGTGAACAAATATACTAAGCAGCAGAGGAATTCACAACTGAATAAAACAACCGAAAATGAAGCAACTAACACAAATGATGCAGCGTGTATTACAGAAATCCGAAGCTGTGTGTTCATGCAAATTTTTCCAGCACACACTTTTTGTTACTCCTCATTGCATGAATGCAAAGAATTTATTCCTAATCATCCCTGTGATGGAAATAACATAGGTTGCTACTGCAAGCCTTTTTTCACAACAAAACAGAAAATAAAAACAGTACCACAATTATGTATGAAGCTACACTCTAGCAATTTCCGAATTCACCACAAGAAACTGAAGCGTAAGATGAAGAAAAAAATGTCACCAGGAAGTGCGGAACTATTCTTCAAAGGCTTCGCTTCAATTACCTTTTAACAGGAACGGGTTGGCAATTTGGTGACCGTGACTGGTTTATGTCACCCTGCTCCTCCGGTTCAGCCGTACAGCTGTGCGTCTTCTTCACCAACGACAGAGAATTCACCAGCGTTTGTGGAGTTGTCCGATTACAGAGGAAATGGGCTCGGCCGGAACTCCTTCTCTACAGCCAATGCAATCGGTTGCCACAAATTTGTGTGTTCCAATTTCTCCCTGAACCCTAGACCCCTAAATTGGGATGAAAACCTTCAGACCAGTGGAAACGATTCAGCGACTATTCAGCGGAGAGCAAGACGGATCGACGTCACCGGCCGCAGAAACTTCGACTGCATATCGCGGTCGCCGATAACCCGGGAAGGATTGGGGAGGAAACGGAAGAGAAGAGGGCGATGTGTACAGAGCAGGGTTTGCGCTAAACGCTGCTCGACGAAGGAATGAGGGAAATCAGAGAGAGCCGAGGCTGTGGTTTCTGTTCTAAGACCAGGGAGTAAGACCCAGTGCAAAGATGGACCGAAAAGAAACATTGGACTGAGCACAATTCCATGTATTTTCTGGACTCAGACCCAAAAACTAGCTAAACCTCGGTCTAAGGAAAGGCAGAAGAACAGGCCCTATGTGAGATTAAAGTGAAACTGGATATAACTAGAAGGATGATCCTAAAATTGTTGTTATTTTAAAAAGTGAATTATCTTTAATATACTTTTACTTTTCGATTGTCTCCGCTTTGGTACTTATATTTTTTTTTTAGAAAAATATACTGAAGCCGTTAACTCCAGTTAGATTTGACGGAATTGCAGCCATGTGTGTCTCACATGCATTTTTAAGGGGTATTTTTGTCCTTTTCATTGAAGAAAAAAACCAAAAACAAAACCCACCATGGGTGCTACCAGTTAAAACCATCGTGACTTCCTCTCTCCCGCCTCCCCTCCCCTTTTCCCCCGCCACTGTCCGCCTCCCTCCTCCAAACGCTAAATTTAACCATATCACAGAATAGATTTATCAATTCAAATCAGTTTCCTAAACCCATTTACATCCGAATGCAATTGACTTAATCAGAATCAAAAAAAAAATTGTACGGCCGGTGACGGGATCTGATTCGCTTCTGGGCCTCTGGTTTTGCTGATGATTGGTGGGTTGATGGTGGTAATTGAGGTTGGATGAATTGTAGTTTGTGAAGAGAAATTTTGTTGTTTGGTCTTCTTCAGCTGTCCAGTGATGATTTATTTTTCACCATTATTGCTGGTTGCTTGGTTCCTCTGTTTCTCTGAAAATGAAATTAGCAGGTGGTTGGTGGCTCTATGTTTTACTATGCATTTACTTTTATTTCTTTAAGCTTTGTTTTTTGGTGGCATGCGGTAGCTGTGAATCAATTTGGTTTAGATTGCTTTGTGTTCTGTCTTTGAAATATGTGCAAATGAAGTTTGGCACCGGAGGTAGGTATTAATTGGTCTGAGTTATTTGACTTCATCGGGCGGCTGAAGATTCGGCAGAAAGTGACTCCAGCTTTGCGAATTCGGCTCTAAAAAAGTGAGGAAGAATGGGATTTTATCGATCGGGGTGAATGGTGAACTGATCAGAAAATTTTGAGGAGCTACAAGTTCTTTGTTTTTTTTTTTTTTGGGTTCTTTTCCAGTTTGATGCGATTTTTATGGTGAATTTGGGGAACTAATGCAATGTTTTAGCATCAGATGAAATCTCTGTTTTGTTTTTGACTCCTCATTTTGTTGTGATTTTGGAAGGAAGGATTTGTTTTGGCAAAGATATCAATGGGGAAGGAGGAAAGTGTAAGGTGGAAAGAGAAGAAGATGAACAGTGAAAAAGAATAAATGAATAGTGAAATGATGAAAATACCCTTAAAAAATGGCAATTCCGTCAAAATTAACCGGAATTAACGGCAAAGTACATTTTTGGTCCCTTTAAATTAGTATATGTATATTCGTGGATAAAAAAAAATATAGGTACCAAAGCGAACACAATCGAAAAGTAAAAATATATTAAAGGTAGTTCGCTCTATTTTAAACCATGAGACTTGTCGTATACAACTAAGTCATGAGCTATTTGGTTTCAGAATCTTTGGATTCAGATTATAGCATTCAACTAAAACCGGTGCTTTAGTTGGAAATTGTTATTGACACAAGCAAGGTAAAGATAATACTATTAGTTCAAATTAAACAATGGCAATAAAAATTAGTCAAACACATGTATTTTGTTAATACAACATACTGGTAAAATATGCCCCGAAATTTCAAAGAGGTTAAAAATATTAAGTTGTTACATCCAAATACAGATGTTAAAAATATATTTTTGAAAAATATGTATTTTGACACTCTTTCATGTTGGCATGCATTAATAGATATGTAAGAGTGTCAAAATTGGTTAATATTTTTTCAAGTTCAAGTTTGGATACCTTGCGATCTAGGTTAAGCACCCAACGGTTTGACCAAATGGATGGCTTGTCGAGTTGGAGCAATTTTTTATACGAGCTAATGGATTGCAGCATGGTAGACTTATCATCGGATCTAAAATTCAAGACTCCTCCGAATGAGTTGATTAATTCTTGTTGAGTTTCATTTCAAGTTACTTCCCAATTGATCCCAATTAACTATATTACTACTTCCCAATTGGTCCCAATTAACTATATTATTTTTCATGCAAGTTGAAAACTATGGCTAGCCTAAGTTTTGATGTTTCAACTGGTGCTCAAAATTAAGCGAAGACCAACCCAAAGGGTAGTGGAAAATTCATCCAAGTGCAACCCAACATGGTTGATTTGTTTTAGTCATAATTTATTCATTTCAAGTCTAAATAGAGTCAAATCTGTAAGACCCGTAGTTTCTCGTCCTAGTTTAATTATTATTTTATTATACCGTTAGTGTTTAAACTCAGTTAAGTATAATTATAAAGTTTAAGAATTTTATTAAGATCATGTTGATTATAAAATCTTATGGTTTAGAGTTTTAATATTTTGGATTTTAATTTAAAAGTTTCGATGTTTAATTTAAGTATAGGATTATGTTTAAGGATATATGAAATATAAGTTTAATTTTAGGAATTTTGAAATAAAAATAAAGAAATTATAAAATAAGTGAAAAATAGGAACCAATCGGTTATAACCAATTACAAATCGGTTAAAACTGATTGGATGGATGACCAATCGGTTTTACCCAATTCCGTAAAGGGTAAAACCGATTGGTAAGATAAGGCAATCGGTAGTACCGATTGGAAATTGGGTAAAACCGGTTCCACCACTTCCCGAATTGGTTTTACCCAATTCCTAAACGGGTAAAACCGATTTAAAAAGTGAAAAAATATCTTACCGACTTACAAATGGTTTTACCCAATTCCTAAACGGGTAAAATCGGTTTGTTGTATAGACAACCGGTTTTACCTGATTCTAAATCGGGGACAATCGATTCTATACTAAAAATGAAAAAAAATAATAATTCAAGATAATTATGAACTTCTTGGACGTATTAGGCATCCTTGCCTATAAATAAGGCACTCCCAAGCCTTATACACCATTGTTCATTTATGCAAAACCAAAACCAAAAGACAGCAAAAAGAAAGAAATAGGAGGAAGGAAAAAGGAAGAAGCTAGGCTTTGGAGGAGAAACTCGAATTCTACCCCGTTGAAATCATCCTAAGGAACCTCAAGAACATTAAGGTAACTTAGTTGTATCACTTTTAAGTTAGGAATTCTAGGAAGAAACATGAAATTGGAAGAAAAAAGTTTTTAGCTTTCTTAAAGATTTTTTATCCAAATCTTCATGTTTTAATGTTGATTAAAGTGTTATGAATTGATATAAACATTGTAGGGATGCTGTAGAGATGATTTTAGCAAAAAGAACTAAAGGAAAAACGATTTTATGGAAGATTTGGCAAAAACCCGAAGCAAAACTTGGAAATCAAGTTTTCTGGGCACGAATCGATTTAACCGATTGGGAATCGGGTAAAACCGATTCATGCTCAAGCAAATCGGGTAAAACCGATTGGATGCTGAAAAATTGATTTTTTGTATAATTTTAATTATTTTGGTTATTTCTTTATAAATCATTTTATAAATCTTTACTAAAATTATTTTAACCACCGTTTAAAGGATTTTAAGTCCCAATTTTATTAAATTAGTAGTTATGATAATTTTTGTATTTATTAGGTATTTCCAGAATAAATTAGAATTAAAGTTTAAAGGTTATAAACTCCTTTTAAAAGTAGCAATAAGTAAAATGGTTTTTCGGCACGAAACTTATATTATTTCCTTATAACAATTACTTAATAAAATAAAAGTTATTTTTATAGAAATCTAGAATTTAAAATTTTATTTAGATTTACCAATAAAGTCTAAATTATGATATTTATGAAATGCAGATTTGCTTACAAAATATTAGCGATATGTACGAGGTGAGTGTTCTCACCAAGGGGTTTAAATGTTTTAATTAGTAGGAAATGAGTTAGCATGCTCTATGATATTATTGTTTATGTTTAATGAAATACATGCATTATGACTCTAATTGTGAAAGGTGAAATGTCCATATATGTGCCATGTATATGTAAATGTTTTAAAAAGTTGAATTACATGTATAAATGGAATGTTTATTAAAGTTTATCATGTAAATGATATTCTTATTACAATGCTAATGTCTTGTTCCCACTTGGTTCTCTACCGGATAGTAGGGAGACATTGTTTAACGTTCAGTGTATATTGTTCAGTGTTCACTGTTAAATGTTAAATGGCCAGTGTTCAATGTTAAGTGTGCATGAATGTCGGGATCCCAAACCCTGTTCAGTTATTGAAATCGGGCATGTCGGCGTTGGGTTGGAGTGCCCGACTAAATGGCTAGATAGGTAATGTTCGGTAATATTCCGGAATTTACCATATTGTTCAATTTTAATGTTGTTAGTGTCGGCATGATTAATGAAAAGCTGCAGTGTTCCAAGGCAGGTAAAGTATAATCGGTAATGCATTTCGAAGGGTCATATCGATCCTCATTATAGCCTGCCGGTTATACTCTTTCTATCTTTTACGCGTTCCCCCTTACTTGCTTAGGAAATACGTGTTATGTGCCGGTAATTGTTTATTTGGTAATGATTTTAATAGTGCAACCTCACTGAGCTTATGGAAACTCACCCCTTAGACGTTTTGCATGTAACAAATTTTTGGAAGTAGTCGTTATTAGTGGGATACTGACGAAGGACCTTTTGATTAGGTTTTAGAAAATAATATTGTAGTATTACTTAAGAATCTAGTTATAGCGTGATAAAGTATTGTTGTAATAGTGTCAATTAGTATTTGTATCTTTTGAATATATAATAAAGCTTGAAGTTTTTAGTCATTTACTTATTTAATAATTATTCTGTATATCGTGAGTGAGACCTAATGCGAACCAAGAAGGCATCTCGGTCGCAACTCCCGCCCAAATAAGGAGGTCAGGGCTAGGGCTGTCACAAAATCAAAGCCCACTTTAAGAGCAACATTTCTGCTATTTTTCTAGAAGATTGTTAATCCAAAAACCAAATAGAATCTCGTCCAAAAGGTGCATATTTGGTTATGTCAAAAAAAGTCTAAAGAATTATGCAAATGCAATTTTGGCTCTTGGCTCTTGGCTTTTGAACTTTTGACCACTGAACTTCTTTTTATGTCATTTTGGCTATTCAATTTTCATAAATGTGTTGTTTCACCCATTCCTTTAAATTTTAAGGTTTAACTTTAATGAAATTTTTTTTTCTTTCACTTTGACCATTGAACTATGTGAATTATAACATTTTACATGTTTTTTTTGTTAATTATTGAATTTGATTTTGATCATTAATCTTATAAAGAAAATTTCTACCAACATTTTGACAAATTCCATATATATATATATATATATATACAATATTTTTTAAAAAATAATTAAAAATGACCTTTTACCCACGGCTTTTGTCTCAAAGACCGGACCCCAAATGCACAATCAAATACTCTCCCAATCTAGAATAAAAGTCGTTTTTAGAGGTTTTTAGATAAATTAAGAAATTCGTTTGAATGTCAATAAAATCTTTAACTATTGTAATTTATGGGGGAAAATTATAGTCCCTTGAAGTAACCATTCAACCATTGAATTTGGCTTATGCAATTAAGTATGCAATTACATAGTAAATTTATACAAGGTCCAATTCAATAGTTAATGGTCTCATTGAGGGACTATAGTCTCACCTGTAATTTATTACTACCAGAAGTCTTGTCTTAACCAAATTACTTAGATAGATTAAGACAAGGGTAAGTTAAAAGAAAAAAAAATTACTCCCTCCGTCCCACTTAAAGAGTCAACTTTGAAATGTGTACAACTAATTATGAGTTATGAATTACAACACCTAAAATAAGTAATTTACTACAATATTTTTCATTTATACCCTTACTTTAGGAGTAAGGGTTAATTGTGAACCACACATTCTTATATTAGTAAGAGTATGTAATGTAAATAAATTCAAAGTGAACTCTTTAAATGAGACAACATTATTTTTGAAAGTGAATTATTTGAATGGGACGGAGGGAGTATATATTTTCTTAAAACGTTATTTATTTTGAAGATTATTACTCCCTCTAAAACAATTCTAGATTAGAGGGGTGGCTAGATACCTGTGGACCAAAATTAAAGGTCGCTAGATAGGTTAGGTACGTATAGGCAGTGGGTATTAATGTCGGCAATTAAAACCCTTATCATCCTGACGTTGAGCCTAGGCATGTTCTTTTTGGTTAGGTTGTGGAAAAAATAGTTTTATAATTTAAAAAGTGTATTGAAATGTAAAAAATATAACTGAATAGTAAAAAGCTGTATTGAAAATGATGAAAATTAATTATAATATATTAAATTTACTGTTGAAATTAAAACTGAGACCAAAACTAAAACTTAAAGAACTGGCCCTTAAAGCAAGCAGGCTGGCGACAAACTTACAGTACACGTAGCCGATCAAACCTCCCTTATATAGGTGGAATTCAAAAGCAGAGGAAAATGAAGAAGAAAAAAAAAATGGAGAATAATGAAATTGGGAAGAAACCCAGAATTCTATGCCTTCATGGTCATGGATCAAGTGCAAAGATTCTGCAAGAAGAGATGAAAGTATGGCCAAGTAGTGTGTTGGATATGATGGATTGGTATACCTTGACGCTCCTTTTCTGAGAGAGCAAATCTAGCAAATTTGATACTCATTATGAATGGTTTCATTCTTAACAGGTCAGAGATTTATTTTCTTAAACTATATATATATATATAGTGTGTATGTATATCGGGGTCTTTATATGGGACGGAAGGAGTAAATTTTTTGTAGGAAAAATGGGGTTTGAATACTCGGTACTTAACATTCCAGAAAATTTTGTTGTTGAATTCAATTTGTAGAATTTCACGGTGTACAAGAACTTTGATGAAGGGATTGCTTACATAGAAGATCAAATGATGAAGCTTGGACCGTTTGATGGTGTCCTAGGATTTTCTCAGGTAATTAATTAATTAACCATAATTTATTCATTATTTGTTCATCAGTTTACCCACACACAATAAAAAAAAATAATAATGAGATTTTTCATTTTTTTGGGTGAGATTTTGACATCAACTCTTTGAATAAATGATGAAGGGGGCTATCGTAACGGCTGCTCTTCCTGGAATGCAGAGAGAGGTTAGCTTTGCAAATTATCACTTTATTTATTCTTTCTTCTTCTTCTTCTTTTCACTTGGGGTGTTCTAGTGTGACTATTCGCCCCGATCCGGATCCGGTTCAGCTCGTTTGGTTCAGATCAATTCGCAATCCCAACGAAATGGTTCGGTTCCGATCGGATTTTTTATCGGAATTGATATCTGACCTTTCTGAAGAGGAAATAAGAATAATAATAGTGAAAAACGATAATAAAAGTGATCTAAAAATGATTTTTTTTTTTTTTTTCTTTAGGCCGTTGCAAGGGTGCCAAGAATAAAGTTTGTGGTAGTGATGTCAGGAGCTAAACTTGGAGGGTTAAAATTTGCAGCCCCTGAACTTGCCAAAAATGCGTTTTCCAGTCCCATTCGCATTCCATCCCTTCACGTTATAGGTATATGAATTTTCATTTTATTGATATAATAATGTGTGATACAATTTTCGTTGTTTCGTTAATTATGAATTTAATTACAGATGATACATTATTGTATCACTAAATGTATATATTTGTTTTGTTCAATTAGAAAAATTGAATATTTTAATGAAACAAAAAGTTTTTATTTGACAGATTATTATAATAATCTTTTAGCACTCATAATAAATTAACCTTTTCACAGTTTCGATAAATACTTTTAATTCAAGCGCTTCAACCAAACTTTGTTACCAAATGGGAATTTTGTTTTTGTTTGGGCTCATGTTAGTTCTTCATTGATCGATCCGTACGTAGGGGAGAAAGATACAACAAGGGAACCAGACCAAGTTGAACTGTTGAGCTCATTTGTGCACCCATTTAGGTACGGTATAATACAAAGTTAATTGTGAAAAATCACCTAAAACTTTTCCTTAATTACAAATTGCTATCTAAACTTTTTAATTTTTATAATCAACCCTTTGAACTATCAGTTTGTTGTATATGTTAATTTTGATTTTAAAAATTCTTCGTACAAATACTTAACGACTCACTTAATAACAATACTAATATATATATATATATATATATATGCAAATGTTGTTGCTTTGTTAAAAATTACACGAATAATTATGTATTTTTCATGAAGAATTTTTTAAACTAAGATCAGCATTTCTTTACATTACAATGAATTGATAATTTAAGGAGTATAATTGCATAATTTAAAAGTCTAAAGGACAATTTACAACCGAGGAAAAAATTAGAGTAAATTAGGAGTATAATTGCATAATGCATGATTCGATCGATCTTAACTTATTGGGATTTCAGAGGAGTCCATCCAATCATGTTCCTATATATGTAAATATGTTGCTCATTTTAATTTAGGTTTAATTTTGGGGTTTTTTTTTATTTCATCAGATGATAATGGTATGAAGATCATGCTTGGATTTCTTGATGACATTCGAAGATTAATTGTCCAAGAGGAGAATACAGATAATGGTGCAATCAAAAAGTGTTGATTTTTTCTGGGATCTATTGTTTTGTTCACCAAGAAAAGGAACATTTAATGATCTCAGGTATCAGCTCGAGTTCAGAACTTGGCTCAATTGACAAATTCCATCGTTATTTCTTCCTGCTATCGTGCTATTTTTCCGTCTTGCATTTAGCATTACCGTTGTTTTTCAACCTTAATTTCCAACGCTATCAGCTGTCCCCACTGTAGGAGGATTGGAAAGCATATTGGTTTGTTATTTTCTTTCTTTTCTTTGTAACTTTTGAGTTTTCTGTCTTTTCTCCTGAAGTAACAACTGGGATTCATTATTTTCATACCATAGGTGGGGTGAGGATGCCCCTCATACTATTTTTATTTAGTACATGAGATGTACACACATTATATTCACTGCCACAAAAAACGTCAATGGAGGCGTCCCTTTGGAGGCGGGTTTTCAAACACCCGCCTCCAAAGAGCCCGGCACCCGTCTCCAAAAGCTTTGGAGGGGGGTTCATGCTGCACCCGCCTCCAAATCTTTTGGAGGAGGGTGCTACTCCAATAGTGGGTGCAACAAGCTTTGCACCCTCCTCCAATTCCAAAACACGAAAAGGAGGCGGGTGCATTTTTGCAAATTTTTCAATACTAGTTCAAAAATTCTCTTTGTTTTGGATTGTTGAAAATAATTTTAAAATTTTGTCGAGATTCTAACAAGGCAAAAAATTAGTAGGGTATAAAAACCACAAGTTTTATAAGGAAATATATACTTTCGATTTTAACATTAAATATATAAGTATATGTAGTCTAGTGGTAAATTTAATGTGCAAGAGTCAAGTGAATATGCAGGCGTGAGTTCGATTCCTACCAAAGTCATAAATTGAAAAAAAATTTAAATTTTTTTTACTGCAGTAGTGATTACGGAAGAAGAAAATATTAAATCACTTTATTTGCCCGAAACAACTCACTTTTTAGTAAAAAAACAGATGAGATGCTACATGATTTAGGTTCTAAATCATTTAAGAACTATTTTTAAATTAATGGAATAAAATGGACCTTTCATTATATTAGCAACCATACATTTTGTTTATTATTTTATACTCCTTTCGTTCCATATAAAGAATCCAGTTTTAAAACAATCTTTTGTTCCACTAAAAAGTCTAATACGTTTTAATTTGTTTACATAGCATAAAGTCTTACTAATATAATAATGTGTGGATTTTTCCTTAATAAAAATGTAAAGGTATAAATGAAAAATATCGTGTTAAATTACTTATTGCTAGGGGTGTCAAACGGGCGGGTATAAAATGGATATTAAGTTAATGAGTAATAGGTACCCATTATCCATTTCATTAATGGCTTTAATTTAAATGGGTAATGAGTAACTATGGGTACCCATAATACCCATTATACAAAAATATAAGGCTTATTTAATGGTTTATTAATAAAAAAATTTCAAAGTTTTTTAATTTCATTTTAATTCTTTTTTTTTTAAGCGGATTTTAATTCTTTGAATCTATTCTAAAATTTGAAATATTATATATTATATACTTTAATATTTAATCATATGCAGTTTTTTTTGTCCAAACAAAATTTTTAATTTTTTAAAATTTATATAAACCGTGCATGCCCCTACCCGAGTCCCGAAACTGGGTCCAAACTGAACCGGCCCAGCCCGAAACCTGAGCTTCAACTCGACTTGGAACCCGAACGAATTTTGAATTAGTATTTATAAGTGGATAATTTAAAAATATTATAAAAGAATAAATGGAAAAAAACGCAAAGTAATTGTAGGACACAAAAAATAAAAAAAAAAAAAAGTTTGAAGAAAAAAAAATAAACACTACGACAAAAGATGCCACTAGTGACATGTTTTGGGCATATTGTGACATTTTTAAATGTCACTAAAATAAATTGTGACATTTGGTGAGGTGTAGCTATTATGCATGTCACAAATTTTTTTGTGATATATAGAAGTGTCATTGTTATTATGACATTAGAATGTGTCATTACTATTACGACATTGGAATGTGTCATTATTATTATAACAATGGAAAGTGTCATTATTATTATAACATTAAAAGTTTATTATTATATGACATTAGATGGTGTCATTATTATTATGACAATGGAAGGTGTCATTATTATTATGACATTGAAAGATCATGTCACTAAATTTGTATTATTTAAATTCCCTCCTCTCTAGTCCCTAAATTCATTTCCATTTTTTTTTTTTTCAAATTTGACACCGAAAATTTAATGTACTAAATGTGAAAATTCTACTTTTGAATATCTTCCATTGAATAATCAAAATTTCCAAGGAATGCTGTGGAAGTTTTATGGCAGTCAAATAATTGATGCATGCCTTAAGTAGTAGTAAAATGGGTACATTTCGGAGATCAGGATGTCTCTTACAGCTCTACATAGAATTAGTGGCACCAGAGCACCACCTTAACAATGGTCAAGATAAGTAAACTTCATTTCCAATGCTTCATTTTCATCTTTCTTCTCTTTGCACCAGTCTTCCATTAACTCTGTTATTTATGCAAACAGGTCATGCTCGGAACCTTGTTTTGTGTAGAAATATTGCATTTGAATTCAAGTCTAAATTGGGTTCACCATCACATATTGCATGATCCAAGGTTCTACTTGAGTTCTCAACTGTTAGAATTGATTCTAAAGCCAGGTTGTGACACCAACAAGAACTTCAAATCCCACCGTTTGTTTAAGTTCTTCAAAAGCCTCTTACATTATCTGTAAAATTTATAGTAGAATTACATGCCTCTTGTTCGAGAATACTGAAATTTATAAATAAGTGCTTTAAGCTAGTACTTTACTAAATCATTTTTTAACAAATATTGTTAGTTAAAATTCAAATATTTCAAATGCAACTGAATTGAAAAATCTACAAAACTATCTATGCCAGCTATGCATATATATACTGAACATATTCATTTTGACTAGCAACTTTAAATGAACAAATAGTTAGATATGTAGCATGTTAACATGAAAAGGAAGCCAGGGAAGCAACTACACAAAAATAGATGCTTTCATCACTCCAGCGAGAGCCTTCAGCAAAATAGTTTTCCCAACACCTAGAGGTCTTAGAAGCAGTGTTATCCTAAATCACAAACAAAAACAATAATGCAGATTAGAAACAGAGTTTATTTTTTACTAAGTCAGTATTGCAAAACTGAGAATTGAGCATCTTCAAAAGTTTTCAGGACGAACCTTGATGGTTTGACAACTCCACTAATGTTGTGAAGTATCTCCAAATCCTCATGTTTCCAAGAAAACCCTATTGAAAAAACATAAAACAAAAAATATGTCTCTTAAAATCTTCAAGGAACCATATGATCTCAACTTAAATTAGTCAATCTGAAAAAAAAAAAAAAAAAAAACAAATCTACCTCTATTGTATTTATAGAAGCATTTAACAGGGTAGGAAGCAATCGAGATCCTACATATGCATCCCCTTCAACTGACAAATGCTCAAACAGTACTTCGATTTTCAGAATATCAATTTCCACCCTATTCAACAGGAAATGACTCAATGAACAAGTAAAACCACATATTAAAAACAGGTCAGAATTTCTTCTATTTTTACCTGTTAGTTCTGTCTCTCAATCTTAGAAGGAACCTCTCATTGTCTTCTTCCACAACTTTCAGAATACTTTCAGTGAGTTGCTTTTTATCTAACATTCCAAGATTGGCAGCTTCGACCCCCTCTTGGACAACTCTGCCATCATCTAACACTTGCTTCATAATCCCTTTTCTTAATCATATGCCTTACATTGTACTTCGAGGTTAGGAACCAACCATTACCTCGTGTCTCTTTGAACAGGGGAAGATCCTTTTCCTTGTTGCTGTTTTTGCACATCACGTTGATACTAATTGCAATTATCTTAGTCAGCTTGTAAGGCTCATCACCCATAATCAATTAAATAGCAATGAATACTTGAAGCCAAATAATCTAAGAATCAGATCTTATTGCAAAATTATTAAAGCGTCAGTACAGTTTCTGCACTTTCTCTACACAGAATAATTTATACCTTCTTTACACACTTTCTGCACCATGGCAGGAACTAGAGAATGCTCCGACATTTCTCTAATGCATTCCCTCACAATCAAGAGGAAATTTTGAGCAGTAAAGAAAAAATATCCGTGAATGCTCCGTCAATACCGACTAAAAGATCCATAAGCTGCAAGTAACAAGAGTAAAAAATCTCTTTAGTTCATACTTCCACCAAAAATTTAAAAAAAAATGCAAGACATGTTAAATCAGGTACTGATAATATCAGTTTACTTATTTATTGTACTAATTCATTGATCTATCAAACTGAGATAATTTCTCTTTGGCTTTGTAAGAGAAAAAAATGCAAGAGGGGGATATCTATTGCAGATACAAAGTTCTTACATTGAAAATACCAATTACATTAGTAGGCTTCTTGACATTCAATGATTCAATTTTGAAAGAAAAACTTGAATGAAAAAAAGTTTGAAACTCTTTTATAGAGACATCACTTAATTGGTCATTCTTTGCATCTTCAACATGCAACTAAGAAACACACAAACAGAGCATAAATACCAATACATTTACATGTGTAATTATGACATCAACTTTCAATACACTAACATGCATAAATCCCAAAGCTGAAGCCCATCCAAACTTGTGCTACTTCAGCTTTTGCTTATTCATCCACACACACAACATAAATCTTTGAATTTAAGAAGGCTAACGAAAAACAAGTGAGATATGTATGTATATATATACAATCCAGAGGGACCGAGGAGATAAAGAAAGCAACTAAGATGTTTTTATCATAATATGGAATCCAATATTCAAGCTCTTCATGTGAATGGAGGGAAAGGAGGCACTAGCTAAGCAAAGAATTTCATCATACAAGTAATTTTTGTCATCAAAAGAAAACTGGGAACTGCATAATAACTAAGATACAGTCAAAATACTAAAAAGCCAACTCCAATTTGATCATCCATTATATTTTCAAAACAATGTGGCCTTGCCATGGCTTTAATTCCTACCAAAACAACTAATACGCTCATAGAATAGAAATTATACCCATAGAATCTCCGATATCCAATTCCAATCCACCAACTATGAACGCATCAACTAGGGCACAGACTACATCAAAATCAAATTCCAATCCAGCAACTACATGAAAATCAATGCATCGACCAAGGCACAAACTATATCAAAATCAAATTGCAGTCCTTTGCTATAAAACAAAAGTTTTGATTCATTATGATAATAAAATAAAATAAAAATTCTTAGATTTTACTCGAATTTTTTAGCCGATGGTGGTGCAGCTTTAAGCTTAATCCTTGAGCCTTGCTTTTGCACTTGAGTGCCGCTATGAAGCTGCGAGAGGCGACCGAAGACCGGCGATGGCAGCGAGGCTGCTCTGCCGCTGCGCGGCGAGAGGGACTGAGAGGTATAGTGAATGTGTGTGAGTGTGTGGAAGCGAGGCTATGGGAGGAAAGGAAAATGAAAAGATATCTAAATGAGTAAAATCAACGGTTTTTAAGAGGTGAAATGGTCAACACGATCAAAAGACTCAAAATTGATAGAAGAAAACTCTCGAGCCATGCTAAATGCAGGAAAAAAAA
The DNA here is from genome assembly GCA_016801395.1 of Leptodermis oblonga. Classification (NCBI taxonomy): domain Eukaryota; kingdom Viridiplantae; phylum Streptophyta; class Magnoliopsida; order Gentianales; family Rubiaceae; genus Leptodermis; species Leptodermis oblonga. The sequence goes on from CM028760.1 coordinate 40,181,408, forward strand.
ATACTAAACGCAGACAAGGAGAGATAGTATTTTGTATTTGTACCAAAATTGCCCTTACCCCTATCTATCTACAAGCCCCCACCATTTCCCAACCCACCACCGCCAGAAAACCTTGCTACCACCGGAACCGTCACTCACCACCAACGAAAATTGCCGGCGACATTAAATCTTGAAAAAAAAAATTTTGAGGAAAAAAAACTAGATAGTGGGTGGCAGAATTCCCACCACCCAAATCCGGCCAGAAAGCAGCTGCCAAATGGAAAAAGAAACCCAGCAAGTGGGTTTTATGAAACCCAAAAACCCATTTGGTGGGTTTCTTTTCTTTGTGGCTTGCAAAATGAAACCCAGCAAGTGGGTTTCATATTTGATATGAAACCAGTCCTTGCTGGGTTTCTTCTCTTTGCAGCTCGGCACCAATTTTAGCCGGAAAAAGGGGAAGCTTCACTTTGCAAAAAGAGGAAAAATGGGGTTAGGGCTAGAACTCACGAAAGTAAGGTTAGGCGGCCTAACCTACGAAAGCAAGGATAGGCAACCTAACCTGTTTTCTCCTAACCCCCAAATGCATGTTTAGGCTGCCTAATCTCATTTCTCCTAACTCTCAAAAGCAAGGTTAGGCGACCTAACCTTGTTTTCTCCTAAACCCTGAAAATGAGATTAAGTCGTCTAACTATGTTTTTAGAGGGTTAAGGACCCTAACCTTCGGAAACTGGAGCAGGCGGCCTAACCATGTTTTAAATCCATAAAAAAAAAATAATACTAGTAATGCAACATGAAGGCTACCGGAATCCCGTTTTTCCAGCATAAAGGAATTGAAATGGAACCCTTGATATGAAACCCACTTGTTGGGTTTCATTTTGCATCCCGCAAAGGAAAGAAATCCAGCAAGTGGGTTTCATATAACATGAAACCCGCTTGCTACGGATCATTTTCCATTTTGGCAGCCAAATCTGGCTGCGTCTAAGCAACCAGATCTGGCTGCTTTCTGGCCGGATTTGGGTGGTGGAATGGTCCGCCACCCAAATTTGGCCTGAAGGGAATTTTATTTTTATTTTTTTTGAAACGAAATTTAAGTTTTCACTTTAGTTTCGGCGGCGGCAAATTTTCCGATAAGAGTGCTGGGAGAGAGAGTCGAAGGGGCTGTTCGGGATGCAGCTGCAAATTTTTCGGCAAGAGTGCTGGGAGAGAGAGTCGAAGGGGCTGTTCGGGCGGCAGCGGCAAATTTACCCGGTGAGAGTGCTGGGAGAGACGAAGGGGCTAGGGGCTTCTTAGTGGTGGGGGCAATTTTGGTATAATAACAAACTACTATCTCTCCTTCCTTGCGTTTAGACATACCGAAACTCAAATGTCTGAAGTCAATGATCAACTTCAATTTAAAACTTTCAACTAATCCATAATCGTCGATTCACGAGATTGTACCAATTAATAATAATAATAATAATAATAATAATAATAATAAACCTAAGTAATTAATTAATTAACTAAAAAATATATTGAATTTTTTTATATGCCTCCATTATTGTTCATCTTTCTAGTTTTACATCCCACTCTAATTCAAAAAATTTAAATAGGAATAGTAAATTTTTTTTTGCATTTGTAAGCGTAATAAAATTTAATGGCATTTTTTAATGTAGTAATTTTAGGTAATGACACCTTTTAAGTGTATCAAAATTTAGTGACACCATGAAATGTAACAAATTTAGTTACATTTGTAGGTGTAATAAATTTTAATGACAATTCATTATGTAATACTTTTAGATAATGACACCTATAAGTGTAATAAAATTTAATGACAACATGAGATGTAACAAATTTAGTTACATTTGATAAATTTTAATGACATTTCATTATGTAATAATCTTGATAATGACACATATAAGTGTAATAAAATTTAATGACACCATAAAATGTAACAAATTTAGTTACATTTGTAAGTGTAATAAATTTTAATGACACTTCCTTATTTATAATTTTAGATAATGACACCTACAAATGTAATAAAATTTGGGGCATACTATTTGCAGGAACAAATTTCTTATTCACAGGAGCATTTTTCTGTGAATAGTCTATTTTGCCCCTTAGGTATAAAAATATTTTAAAAAATCTTGTTCACACTATAAAGCTTTCCTTTGATCCATATTACACGGTAAGTAAACAATCTATACATTTTTTTTTTGGATAAAGTTGGTTTTTTTCAAGAAAAAATTGTCTGTTGCAAAAAATCCCGCCACAGTTACCAACAAAATGCCAAAATACCGTCTTATTTTTGCCAAAAATACTGCCCATAGGAGGCGGTATTTTTTGGCAAAATGCCGCCTCCTATGGGCGGTATTTTTGGCCAAATACCGCCTGGAGGGTATTTTGTTTTAAAATACCGCCTCCTAGGGGCGGTATTTTGCCAAAATAGGGGTTTTTTTTTTTTTTTTTTAGTGCAGGAACATTTTTTTTTTAGTTGGATCCGCGAAAGCTGTAATTGGATTAAGTTGCCTTTAATACCATGTTAGAAATGTTAGAATTTGAGAAGAGAAAAAGATGAACAACATGAAAAATCTGAAAAAACCTTGGTTCCTGCAAATAACAAGGTGTTTTTTGTTAAAAAACTAATTTTACGTAAAAAAAAATGTATAGATTGTTTACTTACCGTATAATATGAATCATTCTCGTGACTATCGGGCATAATTAGAGTGAAAAAATATATTTTTTTTTTTAAGACCTAAGGGGCATTATAGACTTTTCACATAAAAATATTCCTGTGAATAGTAATTTGGTTCCTGCAAATAACAATTCTGTAAAATTTAATGACATCTCTAAATGTAACAAATTTCGTGACACATGCAAACGTGTCACTAAAATAGTGTCACTAGTGGCAACTTTTCTTGTAGTGAAAATGGACCCACTAAAATAGGTGAGTTGTTGGGTTTTTGTTTATACTTTTAAGGGTAGTTTTGTATAGGTATTTTTGGTACCCATGATGGGCGGGTTTTAGGGTATCTAATGGGCTATCCTAAACCCTCTCATTACATATTTAGCCCAAGCCCAACCAGCCCATTATTTTTTTAAGTGGGTTTTATTGGGTTAAAACCCCAATAAAACCCTATGGGTTTGGGCGATTTTTGGGTTAATGGTTTTTTTTTTTTCCCACCCCTACTTATTGCTAATGTTTTTTCTTATCATTCATAGTAAATTATATATTTTTCAAATCGGACTATTTTAATGGGCAGAAGCAGTAAAAGAAAAAAAAAAAACAAACAAACGTGTTCCAAGAGCCAAAATAGTAGCTTAGTTGATAGTGATTGTGAAAGAGTAGTGGACGATGGAGCCAGCTCCACCAGTATCAAATTGATGTGATCCACAATTAATTAATCTCCTTATTCCTTCAACAATAAATATATAGATATAGAGGCAGATCATCTTGCAAGCTAGCTAAATCAACAGAGTAATATCCTTGCTTGGATTTCAAATTATAGCCGCAAGAAAAAGAAAAAAAAGAGAGAAAATATGGAAGGTAAGTTTCAGAAGAAACCCAGAATTCTTTGCCTTCATGGCTACAGAGAAAGTGCGAAGATTTTCAAACTAGAGCTGAAAAGATGGCCGGAATTCGTGTCGGAACTGATGGATTTAGTGTACATTGATGCGCCATTTCTTGCCGATCAGCCCACCGCCGGCCACGAAGCTGCGAAATGTAGTCCTTACTATAGATGGTACGATATTTATGACGAGGTCAGATTTTAATTTCCTACATAACCAAACTCTTTTATCTTTTTTTTTTTTTTTTCTGGAGAAGAACCGCCGATTAAGTGATTGGGGTTAAGACACTTCTATCTTAGCCGTCCTATCGATGGAAAAGTAGAAACTTATTTCAAAATTTCATAATGATAGGAAAACAAGAAGACCTTCGATCAGGCCATTGCTTACATAGAAGAGCAAATGATTAAGCTTGGACCGTTTGATGGTGTCCTTGGAGTTTCTCAGGTAAAACTAAAAATTATTCATCGGGCGGATTATTAAAATGACGTTATTTTATTCTAAAAAAATTAAATTAAAACGATGGAGGGATTAATTACGTTGGTTTTATGAATTTCATTTGTGCTAATTAACTTAATTTTGTGCGTGACTTAACCATGAATTGTTTCTTTGAATGAAGGGAGCAGCCATGACAGCTACTCTACCTGGAATGCAGAAACAGGTTAATTAATTAGCTCAACAGTTTTGTCAAGCTTGATTAGCTTCATGTATATATGCAAAGAAAACAAACGAGACAATATGCTTTGTTAAATTAAGCAATATAATTAATTTCAGGGCGTTGCACTGACAAAAGTCCCAAGAATCAAGTTTGTGATCATAATCTCAGGATATAAACTTGGAGGTTCAAGCTTTTCATCCCCTGAACTTGCTAAATATGCATTTTCCACTCCAATTCCTATTCCATCCCTCCACATGATAGGTATGGCTTCAATTTGAATTTTGTTAGGGTTAATCACGGCGTTTCTAGGGTGGGTCCGGAGGCGTATGAATACCCGTCCCATCCTCACCTCACCCCTCATATATAGTTATTTGTACGGTAAATTATTATTATTTTTTTTTTTTTCACAATTAATTAAGGTGAGAAGGATGAAATCATAAAACCACAGTATCAGTTCGAACTTTTGGAAGGATTTGTACACCCTACTTTGCTATATCACCATGAAGGCCACGGTGTGCCTCATTTAGGTAAGATCTGTTAATTGCATGATTTTGGAGCATTTTTCGAATGATACAACTATTTATCAGTTACGACTGTAATGCAAAACAAGTTTCTCTAGTTGAGCCGGAGGAGCTAATTTCATGCAAAAACCTATATATCTTGATTTTTTATTTTTTTTTCAGATGAAAATGGTTTGAAGATCGTACTGGAATTCCTGGACCAGATCCAAGAAATTATACTCAATATTGGAGAAAGCAGAATCATATGTTGCTTTTATCTGGAATATTTTATTGCTTCATTGTTTAGCTTGAGAAGGTTTAAAAGGAGGATGAAGAAGCTGAAGAGAGCTCGAGTGCAGAGTCTGAGTTGACCAATGAACATTTTATCAGATTTTTTAAGTGAAAAATGCTCGAAAATATTGCAAATCTGATAAGAGAAAATGGCGAGTTTATGTTTGTCCGATCCAATCAAGAAAATAATAAAATTTATATTATACTTTGTTGTGTAATTTCCCCATATTGTAGCATCTTTTTATTATCCAGTATGAATTAATACTCTCTCCGTCCTCTACTAGTACTAGAGAGTATCTTTGAAATTTTAATTTTTTATTGTCTAAAAAATACCCTTCCGTCCTAATTAAATAGTATGTTTTCTAAAAAAAATTCATGTCCCATTAAAAGTGTCAACTTTAAATTTGTTTACATTACGTACCTTATTAATATAATAATGTGTAGTTCACTGACAGAGCTGTCGTATACATCTGCAAACACAGTAACTATACTGCTTTTAACCTGCAATCAAAGGATTAAATAAATCTAATACAATGGTAGTCAGGGTCGATCCACAGGGACGGATATTCTTAATTTCCTTTTATCTATTAATGCGTTAGTAACTATTTTGACCATTCGTCACATTTGTGTCCCTTACGAGACCTTTAGTTTGTCACGAACACTTAAGAGAAACAGAATTAACAATTAACTTGTATAAATTCTAGAGAAAGTATTCTAGTATTATGTAATCCACCTTCATCACATGCATGCAATCATGAACACTTAAGTTGTCTAATTATCCTATACCGGTTAGTTATAGATTACCGAGAGCACCCGCTAGTCATAACCCAATTTCTCCTTAACTTCTTGGTAATCCCCGCGAGTCCCCGCTAGTCAAGATTACTTCTCTAACCAACTAATTAATTAAGCCGCGAGTACCCTCTAGTCACCTAATTAATTATTTAGCAGCATTAAGATATAGAGAAACCTAACACTAACAACTTCTATCATCGTAATTCAAGGAATTATTACTCAATTAATAATACCTCACGGCCGAAGGTTGTGCCACTCAAAAGCTCTACCAGATTAAACTAAGGTGATCGGTCTTAATAGAATCTTAGTAATTAGACTTATGAACATTGATTAATTTAAGAACATAGTTAATTAGACTTAGATTAATTCAATTTTCATACATGCATGGATTACGGTTTCAATACATAACACTAGAACAATATATTTAGCTACTCATAGCTTGATAATCAAAGCAATAATTTGGATAGAAATCATGAGGAAAATACGAAATACTTTACTGGAATAAAGTGCCTGCACAATCGGGAACTTCGAACCGACGAACAGAACGCAGCAAAGATTAAGTGTCTTCAAAAGCCAAATCAATTAACTACTATGCTATGGAATTCTGAGGGCAACACCGAAGCAAAAACTAAACATAATATGTAAAACTGCGTAAAAGAAGAGGTATCCGAGTATTATCTCAGGTTGCCTATTTATGGGACTTATGCAACTAGTAATTTGAATAAAATCTATTTCCTAATCAAATAAGGAGATTAATCAATCAGCACTTCCGATTTGGTAAGGAGATATTTTGCACTTGGATTTTCGATTTCCTTCTTCCCTTCTTGGATTCTCCTTCCTTTTCTGCTTCCTTATTTCACACGGAATTACTTATTTCCGTTTCTTCCTTTACCTCGGTTCCTTAACCTTGCAAGACAGCTTTGTTGAATCCCAACTTAACGCCGAGTTGGCGTGACGTCGGCCTCCACCTTCTGCTCAGTCATGGTGTCATATCTATATCTTCACACGTGTCATTTGTGCCACCTATCGCGCATCAGTGACTCTGGACATCAGATCGGCCACGGCCGAGGTCAGCCCTTCAGGTCGTCCCTGATCCGCTTGGATGCCTTTGTTTTTCTAAAATCCATCTTTTTGCACTTCTCTTCTTCAATTGGGCTGATCTCCTAAATCTGCATAATTAATACAAACCTTGGGCAAAAAGCCCGTGAGAACTGTCAATTAATCTCTAAATTATCAGGTACAATATCGGCGGATCATTCAAAATTAACATTTACTTGTAATGATATAAGTGAAAAATATTGTGTCAAATTACTCATTTAGATGTTGCACCTCACAACTCGTAATAAGTTGTACATTTTTCAAAAACTCTTTGAGTGAGACTAAATAAGTTGTACTTCTTTCCCTCCTAGCTATCACCTCATCAATCTCCTCCGCCCTGACCAACATCCAACTCCATCAATTTTGGTCATCAAGCTGCCATTAAAGGCTTCTACTTCTTCTTTCCTTTTTAATTTATTTTAATCTTTTGATGCAAATCGTTTTGTGAGATGATTCAAGTCTACGAGATCAGGTGTAACCAAGCCATGGTTTCAGGAAAAAATTTTTAATCAATCTGTGAAAGTATTGTTTCGATTATTGATTATGGTGTAGTTTCTTCCGGATCGAATTCTTGGGACTGCATAAGTTTTGAGTGTTCTGCTCCGTTGGTTTTGGGGTGTCTTTTCCTTCGGCATTGATTTTGTGGGCAAGGAAAGATTTAAGTTTTGAGTATATATGTTAGCAATTGGCTCTTGATTCTGTTTCATTCCATTAAAAATGGTGGGTGGTGGTGGTGGTGGTGGTGGTGGTGGTGGCGTTGGCAGTGGTGCGCTATGGATGGTGATGGTGGAGGCAGCGGTGGTAAGATATTAAAATTGGAATAGGGCAGTACAATAGTATACTTTACAAATTTAACATTATGTTGAACGTAAATCTGTTGGTAAGATAAAACTAAAAAGGGAAAACTAGAAATATTTAAATTTGATACATTTTTTAACAAGGGTATAGATGTCATTTTATAATATTTGAAAAATAAAAGAGTTGACTTTACCATTTGACCGTTAAAGTTAACGAAAGATTTAACATTTACCTGTTTTGACAAACCATGGGGGGATTGATGGTAGATTTTTTAAGTATGAGAGGGTAATTCATTAGTCTCTCAAATCACATGAGGTTATTCGTATTTAACCCTTTTAAATTTAGTGAAAAATAAAAGTATTTTGAATATAATTTTAGAAAAAGATTGATGTTTAAATAAACATTAAGGCATGTATAATAACGGGAATAGCCTACAAACGCAGACGTAACTTATGATAATAATATTAAAATAAAATTTATTTGTTTTTGCATGTGTAAACTTGAGAGACATAATTGACTGCATTGATTTTGGTAACTACGCCGCCCACCGAATTTAAAGAACCTAAAGTACCATGGGTCATCGCCTATCTTATTTATTATGAATTAATGGTCCATGTGATCGATTAAAAATAATTAATTGCCTTAATGGTATACATCTTCTAGTCGGCAGGGCGCGGATTTATGAATAGGAGATGTTGTACGGGTATCTACAGGATCTAAATTTTCAACAGGCTCTCCAAGCACATTGAAAATTCGTCCCAGAGTTGCTCCACCTACCGGAACACTTAGAGGTGCCTCGTGCCAATCACTTCCAATCCTCTCATTAGACCATCCGTGGCACTCATAACTATCGACTCTAACTCTAGGAGAAAAGCAAAGGTAGTACCTAAGATAACAGCAAAAAATCCTTCATTTACAGTACGTAGGGCTATAGCATTGTCCACCCTTTCCAAGTGTGATTTCCCCTGTCAGGATCTCTTTTGAAAGGTTACTTCAAGGGCATACTATTTGCAGGGACCAAATTATTATTTGCAGGAATATTTTTTTTATGAATTTACTATAATACCCTTAGTTTTTTTTTTTTTTTTAAAAAGGTCCTCGAGAAAATCCCACCAGGGATGGGCGGGATTTTGCTTTAAAATCCCACCTGAGTCAATCTGTTTCTTAATTCATGGCAATAAAAATAAATTCAATCTGTTTATTTGGCTTTAGTACAAAACCCAACAAACTCCCACTTGGACTAAAGACAATTTTAGTCACGAGAATTTTAAGATTAGATAAATTAAACACTTTAATTTATCACTAATTTATTATTGTAGATAAAGATCGGCCTCTAGCCAAGCATCATGACCACCCAAGAATTAAGAAAGTCAAGTGATCGACTTCACCTATCTATAAACCAGATTCCGTGTAATTTACATCCTTTCGCAATCCTATATCCCTAATTAGCACAAAAGTAAGGTATGAGTGCCAACTCTTATTGCGCTAATATTTTCTTGTTACCAAAATTCAACTTTCAAGTAATTTAGAACACTTCTAAATTCGTTTGCAAACTTTTAAGTTGATATTTCAACAAGTGGCCAAAACTGGGATATACTCTCCAATAACTAGGAGTTGTGAATCCTATTTTGATCATAAACTATCAAATCATGCTTCCTATTATACCCAACATCTATTGTACATATACCAGTTACGGATATAGACAAATGGAGTCAAAATATAATCATCCACACTAATGATACTCTTACAATCTCAAGTCCAAGGATTATTTACACTACTGTCACATAGAGATTATGCCATTGGCACTTAAGTAGTTAACCTTTATGGAAATCTCTAAGTGAATCATTCCAATGAATCTGTTCTCTAACAATTCATTCATATATCACCATATATGCTAATATATCCGCATTAACAATGTCCTTTGCATCATTAACACTATGACTAGGGAATTTTTATGACTAATAAACATATTATTCTAAGGACTCTATCATTACTTATATAAGTAAACATATAACTCGAAATGATAAATTTTCATATCTCGAAATTGCATAAATTTAGCATTGTTAAAGAAAGTGATAAAACTACAATTATCTAGTTTTTGTCTATTCACTATCTTTACACATCAGAAAAACTCCCTCTTGAATAAGAACCAATTGGTTCAATTCAATTGATAAACTACTTTATCGTTAGTGAGCATTTCTAATCAATGATAAATCAAATGATAGTGTAGTGACTCACACATACTTTAGACCATCAACATCATGAAAACATCATGCATAGTTTCATCAACTATGTTTAATCCAAATAATTTCATAAACACTTTAGGAATTCTAATGTATGTGACATAAGTTGTAAAATTGCTTTCAAATCTATTTTGGAACTCTTCCAATAATTTTGAAAGTAAAACAAATCTATTTTATTATCATAAAATTAAAGATTTGATGTTATTTATCTACGAAAGTTGAATAATTAGAATTAAGATAGCCATTCTAATACTTCGCAAGTATAAGAAATATATCAACTTAATTTGACAAATGACTTGCATTTGATTTCATTCAACTAGCTTGTAACTTTTAGAACACCATAATAAAAAAAAAATTTATTCATCTTAGTGCACATGCTAACATAGAAGTTAAATTCAATATTCATAACATATGAATATAACTATATATCAATGCACACATGCCAAACAAATTTAGCATTATGTATGTAAAACAACATACATGTTATCTATCTCTATAGATATTGACTTATGAAGTTTTAATTGGCTTTCCTATCTTTTAAGAAATTTTATTTATTGAACAGTTATACCTTAAAAATTAAAGACATTTAATTTCTACGTATACTCTATTGTACATAGAATAATAGAAAATCATTCATGCTCCAACTTACTAATTTGAATACACAAGACTTACAACCATTTTACAAAACAAATAGTTTGTATTTCTAATCAAAGTATTAGAACTTAAAATGAAATTGTCTGTCTTATATATCTCATTATAATCAATCAATATAAAATTTTGAACTATGTCATACATAAATCGTTGTACATAACACAATTTTATACCATTGTTTATAATATGCAACAATTGCAAATACACATCTTTTATGTGCTTGAGAAGTTAAATTTTATCACATCATCATGTGATTGAGCATTTCGTTTCATTAGTTGACATTTTATTTTAATGGTTATTTGTTTTTAAATATTATCATTCCTCCCACTATCTTTTCTAATATAAACTATTTATTTTGGAAAGATAATATATATTTGAACAATATTTGTTCAATGAAATAATAATATTAGTAGCCAAATTTTCATTTGGTTAAACCATAAAATAATTAATTAACTAGATGTAGTTCAAAACTAATCCAACTTAATCCTCATCATATAAATGGAATAAACTAAAATATTCCTAAAATTTTGTTATTAATTAATCCAAATCTTATGATAGCCAATCAACTACTAAACGAACCATAACGTAGACATAAATTGAGAATAAATAGAAGATCACATTAGTTAAATCTATATAACTAATCCAATATCTCCCATATATTTAATTTCTATTATACAACACTATACATTATAATGTGTGTATAAATAGATGGCATAGTATTTAAGATATTTACTATCATGATCTTATCGAGATATTAATTTTCTTACAAAATTTTCAAATTTTATTTTATTATTTGAACAATTCAAAACTCAAACTTATACTTCAATAAGTATAACATAATCATTGTAAATGATTAAATTTGAGATTTAATAGAACATGAAAATTACCTCTTGCACCAATTGATATGACACAACATGCATCACATGCATAAGTCATAATAATTAATTAAATATCACATATTTTGATCATGAAAGATCATTTGACCATTACAAATGATATACATATTGTAATTCATTCAAAATCAATTTATTCAAACCATCATCGTAATGTAATTTGAATGTATATATGCAAGTATCATTTCTAGGTAAGACCAAATTTTGATGCCAAAGCTATGCTATCTAAATATATTTTTTGAACTAACACATAATCATAAATTATGACATATAGTCGAAGACTATACTCCAAAATTACAAATTTTGTTATTTTGTATGAAAATCATATCCTAAAATGTCAAACATTAAATAGGATTATTTTCAATTTATGATCCTTAATAAGTCCAATTAATAAAGAATATAATTACCATGACAACAGTTGTCAACTATAGAACTATTCCTATTTTTCATCCTCTTAAATTTAGATATGGCAAACATATTTGCTTTCATGATATTGAATATCATAAGTCCAAATTTAAGGAAGAAATATAATTTAATGTAGTTGGAAGAAAATTGTAACAATTACATATATTTTCTTTCAAATTATGATAATTATTGCGTAGTTTCAACTCTCAATCTCATTTGATTTAACTAAAATAGATGTCTGTACAATTTAATTTTTCCTTTAATTGAATTTCAAAAAATTCAATTGTGGATCATATCCATTTTAAGATTAAAATATTACATCTCATCTATAATAGTAAAAGGTTCATATATTTCATATTCAAAAATAATTTTTTGAATAATTAACTAAGATAATATTGTGATATTCACATTTGATCATGCATCAACCAACGATTGAGATACGTTATCAAGATGTGGATATCAAAACTTTTTATCCTAACAATTTAGAATTAATAGTTCACATGATATAACTATTACATCATGTTAAATACTTACTAAAAGTATTTCTAAATTATTATCTTAAATGTGATTGGAATTTACGAAATCGTAACAACCAAAGTCACTTTGGTTGACAAGTATCATCAAATCTATGCCAAAGTAATCTTTTCAAGAAATAAGCCAATATAAATGGTAGATAAATATTTACTCATGTTCTACAACATATATTAACAATGATAAAATAAATTTACGCAATGAACAAAACCAAACTATAAATGATATGGATAACAATTTTGGTTTTGCTCCCACTATTTTATTCAAATCAATGACCCTCAATATTGATTCGAGAATTTTCAAAAAATTCTTAGTAGGCTAGGATCCGATTTTACTTATTTTTGACCTTGAGGTAGCTCAACAAATCAAAATAATTTCAACCGGTAGGTTTCAATTACCAATTACAACTATTGTAACTCCTAGATAGTTAGGTTATCAACTTTTGATACACATATCGTATATGTCTCCTAACTCTTTGCCTCTAAGACAAGTAACCTTGAGGTGGCTCAACAAATTACGAGTCTCAATTAAATCTAACCCATTATTCGAAAACATATCTCCCAGTTAAAACACATTCTAAGTGGAACAATCTTGAGGTAGCTCAACAAATTGTCCAACTAAAATTGTTCTCACTATAATTTTGAAATTTGTCTCAATAGTTAAAACAATTCACCTTGGTAAAACAACCTTGAGGTAGCTCAACAAATTGTTCGAACAAGGATTGTTTAAACTACAATAATGGAAGGTAACTAAATTGATTTAATATTTATTAAGGGATTTGTCATTAAATATTAATTCCATAAATTATATGCAAATTAATATAATCAAATATTTGACTAAATATGACATACAATATGTAATCAAATAATCAAATTAAATGAGCATTTTCATCAAATATTCAATTAATTAATGCATAAAAATATGTAATTGAATAATCCAATTAATAATTACAATAATGGAACTATGTGTATTAACATTTCTAATCAAATTAGAAATATTAATTTTGAATCATCTTGAAAAGTTATTGCAATTAATATTCAACTAAGTCAAAATAAGTCGAATAATTTAAGGATTGCATTTAAGATCATAAAATCCAAATCAAAACCTTAAAATCATAATTTCTTTTACTTTTCAACTTGATTTATCCTATTTTGGATTTATTTAGAGTCTATTCCATAACTTAAATCAAATTAAATTATGAAAATATCTAAAATATTAACTCTTTGTAAAATTTAAATCACAATTTAAAATTTATAAGACTCCAAAATAATAATTGTCATATCTCAATCAAATTAAAATTAACAAACATCTAATTTTGGAACTTTCAATAAAATTACAATTTCAATAAATTTAATAATTTTGTTGAACACATAACTAAATATTAAATCTCATTTAAATTTTAGTAACTCCAAAATTAGTAAATTATTATATCAATAATCTATCCATGATCTAACAATCATACAATCACTTAAATCATATTAAATGAATGTTAATGATTTTAACCATGAATATATGTGCATAACATTTCTGATCATATTAGAAATTATTTAATTAAATAATTTGAGAAGTCTTGATGCTTTAAAGTAATTAATTAAAATCACATTGGCCAATTTACAAGAAGAGATACAACTTGGGTCATCTTGTAAATAAAGAAACTTATTTCTTTAAAGTAATAAAATTACTGAAGCCAATCTTTACGTATACAAACATTTTGGGTCATTGCACAAATAAGAAAACTTATTTTAAAAGTAATTTCATTAAACTACTTGGGCAGATACTGAAATAGAAAATGAAGTTGGGCGTTCCTGCAATTTTAAAATTAGAAAAACAGTTAAAAGCTTTCTGGGGCCAAATTTTAATAAAACAACAGTATAGAGGCTTTATTGCAATTTCTAAAATTCCAAAAACCCTACTGTTCCTTCCCGCCGCAACTGTTCATCTTCTCCAAAAAATTTCCCTTTTTTTTTTTTTTTTTTTCTTTTCTCCGGCGCTTCCCTTGGCCAGAACAATTCTGGCCTTTTACTCGGCCAGTATGGCTCTGGTTGCGACCATAAAATATGGTCGCTTGGGCAGCTGCCGCTCGGGACCAGACTTTCTGGTTGCAGCGGTTGTGCCATCGGGGCTTGCGACCAGAAATTTCCGGTCGCAGCCAGCTCCGTCACCCGTCGTTCCGGCTACGTGTAGAACAATTTCTGGCCTCGGAAATTCTGGAACGAAACCGCAGTCACCGTTTTTCTTCTGTAGGAATAATTTTCCGGCGAAGCGAAGTGAAACAGAGACCCAGCAGCAACGGCCAGCGAAACCAAAAAAAAACTCAAGCATCCAAACAATTTCAGAAGTTCAAGCATGATAAGCATCCAAACAATTTCAGAAGTCCAAGCATGATTGCAGACTTGTAAGCATGTTTAAAACCCATTCATCTTTTCTGTTCAAGATCCGTCGCGACAGTGGCGGAACCAGAAAATTATAATAGTGGGGGCTAGTGTAAATTCATAAATTTCTAATTCAAACTATGAAATATCTAATACAAATCTCTAATTCTTGTAATTTTTAAAATCCCTAATTTCTCTGTTTTATACCTAAAATTCTTTAAATTCATAATATTGCCTCAAAGTTCAACTCATAACTGAAAGTCTTAAAAAAAAAAAAAAAAAAACTAACCTGAATGCAAAATCAAAAAATTTAGAGAAAAGTAAATTATGGAGCCTCGTATGGATCTGCAGTGCTGCAGCCTGCAGTATGGAGCTGCTGGAGCAGCATTCAGCAAAGAAAATTAATCAAAAGAATTAAAGAAAAGACTAAAGAGAAGTGGCGAAACATCGCTTGTAAATTTGTAATTTACCTTTTTTTATTTTTTATTTCAGTAAATAAAACGCTAGCGCTTCTAAACCGCGCTAGCGTTTTACTAACCCATTACGGATTACCGATACAAGGGAGCATTAAACAATTAAAAAAAAAGAAGTAAGAAAAAGCAGAACCGCTTCAAGCCTTCAACCGCAGCGCTGCTGTGCTACTGAAGTCACACTGAACTTCAGAGTCTGAAGAACTGGCCGGTCGCCGGAGAAACCGAAGAAAGGCAAGGAGAAGAAGACTGCAGAATCGTTGATGGGGGGCTAAACCGCTGCTGGTGGTGGGGGGCTGTTCCATCCCGACGTTGCCGACGAGTACTATTTACTAGCGGCCGCCGGCGAGCTTGGTGGGGGCTGGAGCCCTCACCAGCCCCCATGTAGTTCAGCCTCTGCGTCGCGGACAAAAGTTTCAAGTTCAGGCATTCAAAAAAAAATTTTGGAAAGATTCCAAACAGGTTTTCGTTTTTTTTTTTCATTACGGCGGAAGTCATTCCGGCGAAGTCGAAACAGGAACCAAAATCAGTAAATTCAAGCGACCAAAACTCTTGAAAACAAAAGATAATGCTACATCCAGATATTCAGATTCAGAACAATAAACAGAAAACCATTTCCGGAAGTTCTCAAATCAATTCCAAAATCCGTTTATGCAGCATTTTCTTGATACTGTATTTCCATGTTTAGCCCAGCCGTTGCACATATACAATACAACGAAAACACAGAGTATCTCATGATTCAAACACATGAACAATTCATGTACTTCTCCAATTATCAATCTTAGCTTATGCATATAATTTTATTAATGTATTATGTACAGGCACATCAACTTGGCTCTGATACCACTGTTAGTATCTACTATATTTATATGCCAAGATCTATTAATAAAATACTGTACAGAATAGCATACATTCCTTTGCAGATCCAGTAATCTCCTGCTGCAAGTACAGTGATCTGATGGAGTGTCGATTGAACAGCCGCACAAGTGTCAGGCCTCTAAAGATATCCACATGAACAATTTCCGGGGACCTCACAAGATGGACTGCAGCGTGCTAGCTCCGTCAAGAAGCGTACGCCTTGCGGACCTTTAGGTTTCTTAATTCATGGTAATAAAAATAAATTCAATCTGTTTATTTGGCTTTAGTACAAAACCCAACAATATCTCCTCTGAACAGCCACACACACACACGTATATATATATAGGCAGGTCATCTCGCAAGCTAGCTAAATTAACAGTGTGATGATTTCGAAAGCAAAAAAATAATATGGAAAATCAGTTGCAGAAGAAGCTCAGAATCCTTTGCCTTCATGGACATGGAGCAAGTGCGAAGATTTTAAAACAAGAGCTGATGAACAGATGGCCGGAATTCGTGTTAACATTGATGGATTTAGTGTACATTGATGCGCCATTTCTTACAGATCAGCCTGGGAGCGAAGCTGCGAAATTTGGTCCTCCTTACTATAGATGGTACAAAATTCCAGAGGTAAGAACTTTTTTCTTTTTTTTAAAATTTTTATCTTTCATAAATTAATAATTTGATTGGTTACCCGTTTTATTGATCACGAGTATGATTTCTTTCTTAACGAAAAAATAAGTGAAATGCAAATCTCTGCATTTTTCTCCCGTCAATCCAATGCCAAAAGTGCGAAGAAACTTATCCAAAATTTTCGTAATGCTAGGAAAGCAAGACCTTCGATCTGTCCATTGCTTACATAGAAGAGCAAATGATCAAGCTTGGACTGTTTGATGGTGTTCTTTGTTGGGCTTTCCCTCATATTTGTAGGAGCCTAAATTAGGCCCATTAGACTGTTTTCTTTAACCCTTTCTTTAGGGATTGGGTGAGATGAGTGCGTGAGAGGGGCAGCACAAAAGAAAGAGAAAAAAACCGCAGCATTTTTCCCTGCCAGGACCAGTTCAGCCAAAACGGAGATTTCTCAGCGATCAACCGTTGGATTGTCCTGAAACTTTGCCACAGTGTTCACCACACGTAGAGGTATGTTTTGAACGGTGGAGATCTGGTTTTGAGCATTTTAGTCCGTCTGCTGTGCGTATAACAGAGACGTGAGTTTGGGGAAATCTTTGGTTTATTTGCTATATTGATTCTTATTGTGTTCCAAGTTTGTTGTGTTGTATATCTTGATGTTGTTGATGGATGCCTCTAATATCTTGATGTTGTTGATGAATGCCTCTAATCTGAATTAGAGAGAACTCTTGGTTGTACCCATTATTCATTTTAGTGGAGATTAAGTGGCCTAAGGTCCCGTGGATGTTTCCTCCTTGTTAACGGAGGTTTTACCACGCTAAAATTGTTGTGCTGTCAATTTGTTCATTTGTTGCTTGTTTCGTTTTGATCTCTATTTATTTGTTTCCTAAAAGATTCACACAAAGAAGGAGAATATGGTTGATTCCACTGTTTAGAGTTTGTTTAAGTTTGCATTGAATTGTGGATCTTCCAATAAAGTGGTATCAGAGCTGTGGTTATTATTGTTGAATTTCTTGTGTTGAATAATGGAAGCAAATTTGAGTAGAATGATCACTTTGAATGGTTCTAATTATCACACTTGGAAAGGAAAGATGGAAGATCTCCTTTATGTCAAACAGTTTCATTTGCCGGTGTTTGCCTCTGAGAAGCCAGAAAATATGTCTGAAGAAGAATGGACTTTGTTGCATCGACAAGTCTGTGGGTATATAAGGCAGTGGGTAGATGATAATGTTTTGAATCATATTAGTGGGGAAACACATGCACGGTCACTCTGGAGTAAACTTGAGGAGTTGTATGCTCGGAAAACAGGAAATAATAATAAAATGTTTCTCATAAAGCAGTTGATGGCATTAAGGTATCAAGATGGAACTCCGTTGACAGATCACTTGAATACGTTCCAAGGAATAATCAATCAGTTAGCTGGAATGGGTATCAAGTTTGATGATAAGATTCAGGGGTTATGTTTATTGGGTACATTGCCGGACTCTTGGGAAACATTCAGAATGTCATTAAGTAACTCAGCTCCAAATGGTGTAATCAACATGGATCTGGCTAAGAGCAGTGTTTTAAATGAAGAAATGAGAAGAAAATCACATGGGTCTTCTCAGCAGTCAGAGATTTTGGTTACAGAAAGAAGAGGGAGAAGTAAAAGCAGAGGTTTCAAGAATAAAGAAAAAGGAAGAAGTAAGTCCAACAGGTTTGCTAATGTTGAGTGTCATCACTGTGGCATGAAAGGACACATCAAGAAATATTGTAGACAGTTGAAGCGGGATAACAAGAAGAAAGACAAAGAACAAGAGGGTGATGTTGGCAAGGAAAATGATCGAGTTGCCACCGCTAGTACAGAAGACTTTCTCGTTGTTTATGATGAAGATGTTGTCAATGTTGCATGTCACGAGATCAGTTGGGTTATTGATAGTGGAGCCTCCATTCATGCTACATCTCAAGAGGACTTCTTTACATCCTATACAGCAGGTGATTTTGGGACGGTGAAGTTGGGTAATGATGGTTTGGTTAAAGTCATTGGTATCGGAGATGTGTGTTTGGAGATGAACAATGGCACGAGACTACTTCTTAGAGGGGTAAAGCATATTCCTGAAATTCGTTTGAACTTGATCTCTGCAGGTAAACTTGATGATGAAGGATATTGCAATACCTTTAGTAATGGCCAGTGGAAACTTACTAAAGGTGCTATGGTTGTTGCTCGTGGGAACAAGCATTCCAGTTTGTATATACTGCAGGCAAGACTCTCCAAAGGTGTTATTAATGCTGTGACAGATGAGCTCACTGCGGAATTGTGGCATAAGAGACTTGCTCACATGAGTGAGAAAGGCTTGGCAGTATTGGCTAAAAAGAATCTTCTTTCTGGAATGAATAATGCTCATTTAAGAAGATGTACTCATTGTTTGGCAGGGAAGCAGAATAGAGTTTCTTTCAAGAGTTCCCCACCTTCAAGAAACAAGACATACTTGATTTGGTACATTCAGATGTATGTGGTCCTATGAAGACAAGAACCTTGGGTGGTGCCAGCTATTTTGTGACCTTCATAGATGATTGTTCAAGAAAGTTATGGGTGTACACTTTGAAGAGCAAAGATCAGGTATTAGATGTGTTTAAACAGTTTCAAGCCTTAGTTGAGAGACAGACTGGGAAGAAATTGCGGTGCATCAGAACAGATAATGGGGGAGAGTATTCAGGTCCTTTTGATGAGTATTGTAGGCGTCAGGGCATTCGACATCAAAAGACACCTCCCAAGACTCCTCAGTTAAATGGGTTGGCTGAGAGAATGAACAGAACATTGGTTGAAAGAGTAAGATGTCTTCTTTCACAGGCTCAGTTGCCGAGATCTTTCTGGGGTGAGGCTTTGAATACAGTTGTATATGTTCTTAATCTCACACCATGTGTTCCTCTTCAGTTTGATGTACCAAACAGAGTTTGGACTGGAAAAGATGTTTCTTATGATCATCTACGCGTTTTTGGTTGCAAGGCATTTGTGCATATACCAAAAGATGAGAGATCTAAGCTCGATGTGAAGACACGACAATGTATCTTCATTGGTTATGGTCTGGATGAATTTGGCTATAGATTTTATGATCCAGTTGAGAAGAAACTAGTAAGGAGTCGTGATGTTGTATTCATGGAAGATCAAACTGTACAAGATGTTGAGAAGATAGAAAAAGGAGTCCATCAGTATAGTGATGATTTGATTGACCTAGATCCAGTTCCTTTATCAGTACAGATGGAACAGAATGTTCAAGATGACCAACAGGGTTCAGATGATGCAGATACTCCTATGCAGGCTGAAACAGATCACCAGACTACTGATCAGTTGTCAGAATCAGAAATTCCACTCAGGAGGTCTACCAGAGATCGACGTCCTTCCACACGGTATGATACAGATAAGTATGTGTTATTGACAGATGAGGGGGAACCTCAATGTTATGCAGAAGCGATGGAAGATGGAAACAGGGCTCACTGGGTTGGTGCTATGGAAGATGAGATGCAGTCACTGTATGACAATCACACGTTTGAGCTGGTAAAGTTGCCTAAGGGTAAGAGAGCTCTGAAGAACAAGTGGGTCTACAAGGTGAAGCAAGAAGAACACAGTTCACAACCACGATACAAAGCTAGACTGGTCGTCAAGGGATTCAGTCAGAGAAAAGGTATTGATTTTGATGATATTTTCTCTCCTGTTGTGAAGATGTCTTCCATACGTGTTGTTCTAGGTCTAGCAGCAAGCTTAGATTTAGAAATTGAGCAAATGGATGTGAAAACTGCTTTTCTTCATGGTGAGTTGGAGGAAGAAATTTATATGGAGCAGCCAGAGGGTTTTGAGGCAAAAGGAAAAGAGGATTATGTATGCCGGTTAAAGAAAAGCCTCTACGGGTTGAAGCAAGCACCTAGACAATGGTATAAGAAGTTTGAGTCAGTTATGGGGGAGCATGGTTACAAGAAGACTAATTCTGACCATTGTGTTTTTGTGCAGAAATTCTCTGATGATGATTTTATCATTTTATTGCTCTATGTTGATGACATGTTGATTGTTGGCAAAAATTCTTTAAGGATTGATAATTTGAAGAAGCAGTTGAGTAAGTCCTTTGCCATGAAGGATTTGGGGCCAGCAAAACAAATTCTTGGTATTCGAATTTGTCGAGACAGGAAAGGAAAGAAGTTGTACATGTCACAGGAACGGTACATTAACAAGGTACTTGAAAGGTTCCGTATGGATAAAGCTAAAGTGGTTTCTTCTCCTTTATCTAACCACTTTAAGTTGAGATCGAGTCAAGGCCCTTCAACAGATAAAGAGAAGGAAGATATGAAAAAGGTTCCATATGCCTCAGCAGTAGGAAGCTTAATGTATGCAATGGTGTGTACGAGGCCAGACATAGCTCATGCAGTTGGAGTTGTTAGTCGTTTCCTTTCGAATCCAGGAAGAGAGCATTGGGATGCAGTAAAGTGGATTATGAGATATCTTCGAGGTACTTCCAAGTTAACACTTAGCTTTGGAAGTGGAAAACCAGTGTTAGTTGGATACACTGATTCAGATTTGGCAAGAGATGAAGACTCTCGTAAGTCTACTTCAGGTTATCTAATTACTTTCTCTGGTGGAGCAGTCTCTTGGCAGTCAAGATTGCAAAAGTGTGTAGCACTCTCTACAGCAGAGGCAGAGTTTATTGCAGCAACGGAAGCTTGTAAAGAGTTGTTGTGGATGAAGCAGTTCTTGAGAGAACTTGTTTCAAGCAGCAGAAATATGTATTGTTCTGCGACAATCAGAGTTCTATTCATCTGGCGAAGAACTCGGCGTTTCACTCAAGATCAAAGCATATTGATGTGAGGTATCATTGGATAAGGGATACTCTTAACAATAAGTTACTTGAACTTGAGAAAATCCATACAGATGAGAATGGATCTGACATGTTGACAAAAGCAGTATCAAGGGAAAAACTTGAAGTTTGTTGTTCAATTGCCGGGATGGCGGATCCCTCCACCTAATCGGGAAAGGGGGAGATTTGTTGGGCTTTCCCTCATATTTGTAGGAGCCTAAATTAGGCCCATTAGACTGTTTTCTTTAACCCTTTCTTTAGGGATTGGGTGAGATGAGTGCGTGAGAGGGGCAGCACAAAAGAAAGAAGAAAAAAAACCGCAGCATTTTTCCCTGCCAGGACCAGTTCAGCCAAAACGGAGATTTCTCAGCGATCAACCGTTGGATTGTCCTGAAACTTTGCCACAGTGTTCACCACACGTAGAGGTATGTTTTGAACGGTGGAGATCTGGTTTTGAGCATTTTAAGTCCGTCTGCTGTGCGTATAACAGAGACGTGAGTTTAGGGGAAATCTTTGGTTTATTTGCTATATTGATTCTTATTGTGTTCCAAGATTGTGTTGTATATCTTGATGTTGTTGATGGATGCCTCTAATATCTTGATGTTGTTGATGAATGCCTCTAATCTGAATTAGAGAGAACTCTTGGTTGTACCCATTATTCATTTTAGTGGAGATTAAGTGGCCTAAGGTCCCGTGGAAGTTTCCTCCTTGTTAACGGAGGTTTTACCACGCTAAAATTGTTGTGCTGTCAATTTGTTCATTTGTTGCTTGTTTCGTTTTGATCTCTATTTATTTGTTTCCTAAAAGATTCACACAAAGAAGGAGAATATGGTTGATTCCACTGTTTAGAGTTTGTTTAAGCTTGCATTGAAATTGTGGATCTTCCAATATTCTTGGAGTTTCTCAGGTAAAAAAATAATTCAAACTTACTTTTTTGGGTGAAATATTGATCACATGTCAAAATTATTCTATCTTATTATATTTTTATTTTATTTTAACTATTCATGTACGTCTCACACAATGTGTGGTAAAACTCCCAACCGAGAATCATAGGGAAAATCACACTTTTGGTCCCTTTTTTTTTTTTTTACCCTCATTATACTTTTGGTCTCTCTTCTGTACAAACTTCCATTTTTGGTCCCTCTTCTTTCACTTTTTGGTCTGTCTTACCGGTTGACCTATAAAATCAAAAGTAATTTGAACTGTTTTGAAAAAGTTATAAATTTTTTGGGTCAAATAATAATTACTCAAACATTTAAAGGGTTTAATTTTTCGTAATTTACAAAGAATGATTCAGATTTTCATAACAAGAGTCGATGTTGCCCTATGGAAAACAAGCGTGTGTGTGACTATTTTCAGATTTTTAAAAAGTTCAGTTTTTCACAATTTACTAAGGAATAGTTGCAATCTTTTAAAATTTCATTCCGACCCCAAATGACTAGTTAGATGACCAAAAATGGCAAAATGTAAAAGAAAATGTAACAAAAGTGCGAGTTTACCTAGAAGATGGACCAAAAGTGTAACAAGAGAACCAAAAGTGCAATTTTCCCGAGAATCATATCCTTTGTGCTAACATCTGTGTGTGACTTGACCATGAATTATTTGAAAATTTTGAATGAAGGGAGCAGCCATGACAGCTACTCTACCTGGAATGCAGAAACAGGTTAATTAATTAGCTCAACAGTTTTGTCAAGCTTGATTAGCTTCATGTATATAAGCAAAGAAAACAAACGAGACAATATGCTTTGTTAAATTAAGCAATATAATTAATTTCAGGGCGTTGCACTGACAAAAGTCCCAAGAATCAAGTTTGTGATCATAATCCCAGGATATAAACTTGGAGGTTCAAGCTTTTCATCCCCTGAACTTGCTAAATATGCATTTTCCACTCCAATTCCTATTCCATCCCTCCACATGATAGGTATGGCTTCAATTTGAATTTTGTTAGGGTTAATCACGGCGTTTCTAGTGTGGGTCCGGAGGCGTATGAATACCTGTCCAATCCTCACCTCACCCCTCATATATAGTTATTTGTACGGTAAATTATTATTATTATTATTATTATTATTATTTTTCACAATTAATTAAGGTGAGAAGGATGAAATCATAAAACCACAGTATCAGTTCGAACTTTTGGAAGCATTTGTACATCCTACTTTGCTATATCACCATGAAGGCCACGGTGTGCCTCATTTAGGTAAGATCTGTTAATTGCATGATTTTGGAGCATTTTTCGAATGATACAACTATTTATCAGTTACGACTGTAATGCAAAACAAGTTTCTCTAGTTGAGCCGGAGGAGCTAATTTCATGCAAAAACCTATATATCTTGATTTTTTATTTTTTTTCAGATGAAAATGGTTTGAAGATCGTACTGGAATTCCTGGACCAGATCCAAGAAATTATACTCAATATTGGAGAAAGCAGAATCATATGTTGCTTTTATCTGGAATTTTTATTGCTTCATTGTTTAGCTTGAGAAGGTTTAAAAGGAGGATGAAGAAGCTGAAGAGAGCTCGAGTGCAGAGTCTGAGTTGACCAATGAACATTTTATCAGATTTTTTAAGTGAAAAATGCTCGAAAATATTGCAAATCTGATAAGAGAAAATGGCGAGTTTATGTTTGTCCGATCCAATCAAGAAAATAATAAAATTTATATTATACTTTGTTGTGTAATTTCCCCATATTGTAGCATCTTTTTATTATCCAGTATGAATTAATACTCTCTCCGTCCTCTACTAGTACTAGAGAGTATCTTTGAAATTTTATATTTTTTATTCTCTAAAAAATACCCTTCCGTCCTAATTAAATAGTATGTTTTCTAAAAAAAATTCATGTCCCATTAAAAATGTCAACTTTAAATTTGTTTACATTACATACCTTATTAATATAATAATGTGTAGTTCACTGACAGAGCTGTCGTATACATCTGCAAACACAGTAACTATACTGCTTTTAACCTGCAATCAAATGATTAAATAAATCTAATACAATGGTAGTCAGGATCGATCCACAGGGACGGATATTCTTAATTTCCTTTTATCTATTAATGCGTTAGTAACTATTTTCACCATTCGTCACATTTGTGTCTCTTACGAGACCTTTAGTTTGTCACGAACACTTAAGAGAAACAGAATTAATAATTAACTTCATCACATGCATGCAATCATGAACACTGAAGTTGTCTAATTATCCTATACCGGTTAGTTATAGATTACCGAGAGCACCCGTTAGTCATAACCCAATTTCTCCTTAACTTCTTGGTAATCCCCGCGAGTCCCCGCTAGTCAAGATTACTTCTCTAACCAACTAATTAATTAAGCCGCGAGTACTCTCTAGTCACCTAATTAATTATTTAGCAGCATTAAGATATAGAGAAACCTAACACTAACAACTTCTATCATCGTAATTCAAGGAATTATTACTCAATTAATAGTACCTCACGGCCGAAGGTTGTGTCGCTCGAAAGCTCTACCAGATTAAACTAAGGTGATCGGTCTTAATAGAATCTTAGTAATTAGACTTATAAACATTGATTAATTTAAGAACATAGTTAATTAGACTTAGATTAATTCAATTTTCATACATGCATGGATTACGGTTTCAATAGATAACACTAGAATAATATATTTAGCTACTCATAGCTTGATAATCAAAGCAATAATTTGGAATAGAAATCATGAGGAAAATACGAAATACTTTACTGGAATAAAGTGACTGCACAATCGGGAACTTCGAACCGACGAACAGAACGCAGCAAAGATTAAGTGTCTTCAAAAGCCAAATCAATTAACTACTATGCTATGGAATTTTGAGGGCAACACCGAAGCAAAAACTAAATATAATATGTAAAACTGCGTAAAAGAAGAGGTATCCGAGTATTATCTCAAGTTGCCTGTATATAGGACTTATGCAACTAGTAATTTGAATAAAATCTATTTTCTAATCAAATAAGGAGATTAATCAATCAGCACTTCATATTTGGTAAGGAGATCTTTTGCACTTGGATTTTCGATTTCCTTCTTCCCTTCTTGGATTCTCCTTCCTTTTCTGCTTCCTTGTTTCACACGGAATTACTTATTTCCGTTTCTTCCTTTACCTCGGTTCCTTAACCTTGCAAGACAGCTTTGTTGAATCCCAACTTAACGCCGAGTTGACATGACGTCGGCCTCCACCTTCTGCTCAGTCATGGTGTCATATCTATATCTTCACACGTGTCATTTGTGCCACCTATCGCGCATCTGTGACTCTGGACATCAGATCGGCCACGGCCGAGGTCAGCCCTTAAGGTCGTCCCTGATCCGCTTGGATGCCTTTGTGCTTCTAAAATCCATCTTTTTGCACTTCTCTTCTGCAATTGGGCTGATCTCCTAAATCTGCACAATTAATACAAACCTTGGGCAAAAAGCCCGTGAGAACTGTCAATTAATCTCTAAATTATCAGGTACAATATCGGCGGATCATTCACAATTAACATTTACTTGTAAGGATATAAGTGAAAATTATGGTGTCAAATTACTCATTTAGATGTTGCACCTCACAACTGATAATAAGTTGTACATTTTTCGAAATTGACTCTTTGAGTGAGACTAAATGATTATTATTTTATAACTGTCAATGCAAAAATAATAATAAATAAAATCTAATATTATCTTTGTAGCAATAAATTAAGATAGAGGAAATTTTCATTAATAAAAAATACAAGTTGGTATAACAATTAATTGATGGAGAAAATTTATGTTGAGATGACAATTTTATAATTATGTTTTTAATTTGTGTGTCTTTTGTTCCATTGACACTTTTTAGAGACTAAAAAATTCCTTCCAATATATTTTTAGAAAAATATTTCTCTTTATTAAAAAAGAAAAGAAAAGATAGCACCTTTGTTTTTTTTTTTTTTTTTTTTAAGCAAGAGCGGCCACGGTGGCTCTTTATTCATATGTGAAAAAAAAAAAAAAAAAGGAGGGGGATAAAAAACATGACCTCCAATATAAATAACATAGGAATTTAACCCCTAATATAAGAGAAAAATAAAGCATTAAGGGTGACCAATCCTCTAACCCTAGAGGGGAGCGACGATTGATCAAACACTTGCGCACCAAAAGAAGTACTAGTTCGTTGGGCAAAAACAATCTGCAATTGCGTTTGCTTCCATGTCAATATGCTTGAAACTGACATAACCAAACCAGATAACACTTGAACAAGAGAAAATTTATTTTTGATTTCTTACATTTGTGGAGAAATGTTCGGTTCTTTAACTAATTTTTACTGCAGAATTTGTTGGTAACGTTACATTACAGGCCTATTCTTTACGATGTTCTGATAACAGGTTTGAGTTTTAGGCAGAGACCAAATGGGTTGAGACCCAAAACAAAGAAACGTCGTTCTCAAACCGAAACCATAACACATATTCCACATCACCCGGTCCGCCCCTCCGCCGCCTCACCGCCGCAGCCACCGCTGCTTCGCCGCCACCACCGGCGGCCCAAAACCTAAACCCCCAAAATCAAATTCTTCTTCTTCTTCTCCGCCATCATCATCCATAGCCAAGAGCTTCTTGTAGTCACGCTGATTATAGACCACATTTGGCTGAATCAGAGTTGGGAATTTGGATGAATCAACACACAAACTAACGCCCGACCCGACAAAAATCGCATGTTTCCCTAAATCTTCCTCCATCGTTGAGTCCTTCCTCACCAGATCCAGCCGGAAAACCATATCAGGATGAGTGCTGCCCCCATCCTTCCGGTGAACGAGGAGTAAATCCCCGGTCGTTGATTCCACCACCAAGTGTATCTTCCAAGGCGATCCCGAAAAGGGTCGGTCGATTGGTGTGTTAATCGCAACGATTTTTTGTTTTGCAAGGCGGGTGCTGATTCAGAAATCTCCAGAGCATAAATGGAGCCAAAAACATCTATAGCATAAAATCATCCAGAGCATATATGAAGAAGAAGAGGAAGAAGAGGAGGAGGAAGAAGAAGAAGAGGAAGAAGAAGCAGCCTCGGCCGGAGGCGCGAAGAAGAAGAAGAGGGCCGGCGGGAAGAAGAAGAAGAAGCTGGGGGAAGAAGAAGAAGAGGAGGCCAATGGCGGTTGCGGGAGGAGGAGGGCGGCGGCGGCAGTGGGAATTTGTTCTCAGAACTGGATTTCAGTTTTTCTTAAAGAACATGGAGTTGGGTTCAGTTTTTGGGTTGAAACCCAAAATTGATCAGAACCTGTTTTTAGAACACCCATGAAGAACAGGCCCTACATGTACCTCAAATAATTCACAAACTAAATATAAAATAAAGTTTGAAAATTAATTCCCAAAATTATTGATTCCAAACTTTTTACTTTTATAAAAAAGAAATTTTTAGAAATAAAAATTAACACAAAAAAAAAAAAAAACACTAAGCGGGCGGCCGCCGTTGGGCAAAAGAGAAGTTGAAAGACTGGAAGTGGAGGAAGCCCGAGTTCGTATTTTGATTTGACCCGTTCGTCAAACTCGCTCCCGCGAAAAGCCCAACACAACAATCTAAGAAGAAATTCCGACGATTCCCTCAGATTTTGGTACTTTCCTAAAATGGAAAAACAACCGTTCCTCTGTTTCCGGCTCTTTCCGAAAACCAAAACTAACGGTTATATTTCTCCGATAACCGACAGTACAAGGATATTTCCAATTCCCGCCAAGGAAACAAACAACCTCAGTTCCCTCCAATCTTCGCACTTTCCTAAAATCAAAACCCAAATCCCTTATAAATATGCCACCAATTCCAATTCCCACCAAGAAAAGAAGCATACCCTGCCACAAAAGATACCATTGTTGTTGCAGGAAAAAACCAGAAAACAACGTTGTTCAATCAGCAGAGAGTCGAATTAATTACTCAAATATGATTCACTCCCAGTCCCAGCGTTTTCACCATCATTCATCCATCTACTTCCATCAAAGAAATGTTCAATTCAGAGTCGAAGACGAGACCCTTATACTCAACGAGGTCCGCAGATTTCAGAGGGCTGTCAATTTCAACGCCGAGTTGTCAACCGACGATGAGACATTTATTATGAATGAATTTGTGCTAACGGGTCGAGATGGTGACCCGATTAGGAGCAATGGGTTGAAATTGTCGGAAGAAACCATCAGCCGCCGACTCAAAACCAGAGCATACCGTCGAGCACTTTCCGGGCAAATTCAGGACTCCGCCGCCGACTCTTGTGTGGTTTGCCAGACTGAATACGCAGACGGGGAGACATTAGGGACGCTTGAATGCGGGCACGACTACCACGCCGTTTGCCTACGCAAATGGCTCCGGCAGAAAAACGCTTGCCCCCTTTGTCGACGTCCGGCAATTCATCAATAAGCAATCTGATGATGAAGTTAATTTGTGTTGTGACAGAATCATTAGGGCTCTGAGTCTCTCACTTTATTTTTCATCAAATCTGATTTGGTCCTTTCTAATTAGGACAGAGAGAGTATTCATTTTGTACATGAATCGTATTTTTGATATAATCTCATTGTTATACTTTTTGTTCAAAACAAGTTGTTACGATTTTTATATGTAGATCATGGTTAACCATTCATTGTCATTATAAGATTGATTTACTTTTTGTATTTTGAATGTCAATTTCACACTACTTTTTACCATATTTTTAATCAAAAATTATTCTTATAATAAACCTAATAGCTAGGTTCTAAGTCAAATAAATATAGTATTATTTACTCTTCCATTGACTTTGACCAATAAAAGACTATATTTACAATTTAACCAGTTTATATCATTTAACTGATTTAAAATTAAAAAAAATAAGAATATAAATTGACTCTATATTAAAATATAAATTTGAAACATGAGTCTTTTCAACGATAAGATATAAATTTTCTTAACAAATGTTAGATGGAAAAATTCATAACTACTACCCTTTGGCATCATCTATTGGCAAAGGAACTAAGCAAAGAATAATTTTAGTTAAGGTTATTTTCCGGAGGGCAAATTAGTCATTACCTAAAAGCAAAACCTTCCTAATATGGTAATTAGATTTATAAACCAAGTGGCGCTCTCCTAATCACTTTTATCAAACCCAAATCGCTAAAGGGGTACGAGGTAGACGTACCCAAACAATAAAATTTTAAGGCACGACCAATTCGCTATTGACGCGCCATCCACGCGCCGCCGATAGAGTTGGGGAAAAAAAGAAAAAAAAGATTCGCGAAGCAATGGAGCAGCCGGGCGACGGAGGAGAAGCGAAGAAGGAAGGAGTAGCGGCGGAGGTGGCAGCGGCAGCGGCAGGGGAGAAGGTTTCGGGTCAGGAAACGGGCCCTAGTCCGAAAGCGGATCCAGATTCCAGCGAGGCGAATGTAGATCAGCAAAATGACAATGTAACGAAAAAGGAGAGCGTCAGCAACAATACTAATTATAATAATGACGTTAATGCTAGTGTAACATCTGGAACTATAAATAGTGATAACCATAGGTTAAATGGAATTAAAACTGAGATTAAGGGGGGTGCGAGCGTCGGCGATGGATCGGAAACTCCGTTGAGTGTCAAGTCGAGGAAATCGGTGCGGTGGAGCGAGGAATTGGTGTCGGAGACGCCGCGGCAGAGAGAACTCAATTCTCAATTCAGTGGATCCAATCCTTACCTCGCTTATGCTCCAGCTTCCCCCAATAGTAATTCGTCGATCAATTTCAAGGGTTGACTCTTTTTCTTACAACTTTTTCCTTCGCGATTCGATTTTTTATTGAATTTTGGTTGTATTTATTTATTTGCTTGATTCAATTTACTGCGCAATTGTAGCATGAGGTTATCTTTGTCGCGATTTAGTAGTCTGATTATTAATTAGGGTTGATTAGGTTAGCTTATGTTTGGATGTTATTGTAGTATTGAATACTTAACATAATAGAAGTGCTGGTTTTTTTTTTTTAATTTTCAATGCAATAATCAGAGAAGATGGATACTGTGAAAGATGTGCTGGGAAGATGGGGGAGGAGTGTTAAGGAAGCAACAAAGAAGGCTGAAGATTTGGCTGGGAACACTTGGCAACACCGTAAGCATACTTGTTTAGTTTTCCATCTGTGTTTTTCCGCAAATGTTGTTCATGAACAGATGTTTAGTATTTTATTTTTCTATTAGCTTGTTATATGTGTTATTAAAAAAAATGAATTAGTATCTCTCGATCGTACACGATGGCAAGATATGAACTCCACATTGTGGGACAAAGGCTTAGTTGTTCTTATGTGTTATATAATTGGTTGTATGGAACTGTTATGAATGTTAAAAAGGCAAATTCTGATCATCTCAACAGGGTTTAGGGTGCAAGAAAAAGAGATGTTAGAGCTTATGAATTACAATTATTGGGCAAGAAGGAATATGAAAACTATGAACTCCCTCCGAAATGAACTTCATTATGAGCTCCCCTCACTGTTGAATGCAAGCCTAATATAAGAAAATATTGCATGCGTCATGATAGAGTTTACTGCATGTTGAAAAGGGGGAATCGTTGATGATTAAGTTTGTGACAGCTCCTCCTATATATTTCTCTTAAAAAGTTTGCTTATATGGTGGGATGGTTGGTTTAGTTGAGGGATCTAGTCTGGGAAGAGCTTGTGGACAGTCATCTGCTATTCCTAACTCCTGTAATTGCATTCGCGTTTGATGTTTAGGTGTTATTGCAAGTGCTCACAAAAGGCATTGTCTTGCCATAATGGCCAGCTTTAACCAAATATTTTGCTGGAATCTGAGCGTTAACATCTGGTTGAATGTCATGTAGATTTTCAGGCTTTTGACCTATTAGATGCTTTAATAATTATGTATGTTTATAAAGCATCTTTTCATAGTTGGTTGAAACTTGAATGTTGTTTTATTGGAGAATATAAAACTGAATCATTCAGCACCTGGAATCGTCTGTATCTCCTTAAACATGATTTCACATGTTATACTTCTGCCGAAGGATATGTAGTAATCTTAAAAAGAGTTTCTTCTTTTCATCTGGGGATTGGATCGTTTGGGGCAAGGAGGGAGTTTGTAGTCATGTTATGGAACTCTAAATATGGAATATTCTTCTGTAGCTGCTAATGATTATTTGGTTTTCAATTTTAGTGAAAACTGGTCCAAGTCTTGCTGATGCTGCACTAGGAAGAATTGCTCAGGGAACTAAGGTTCTGGCAGAAGGTGGTTATGAGAAAATATTTCGACAAACCTTTGAGACAGTCCCAGAGGAGCAGCTTGAAAATTCATTTGCTTGTTATTTATCCACATCAGCTGGTCCAGTGATGGGCGTTTTATATGTTTCAAGTGCAAAGCTTGCCTTTTGTAGTGACAGTCCCCTCTCATATAAGTCTGATGATAAGACTGAGTGGAGCTATTACAAGGTAATGACTTTCTTTTAAAATCCAGAACTGGTGCCTCTGTCGTTCTTTGGGTAATTGTTCTGTATCATCAGTCTATTATTTAATATTGGTTTGAATAAATGAGGATTTAGTGTTCTGTTTCTTATGAATTGTGAATAATGGAAATTGAATGCATTTGCGTCTGAGTATGACTAAACTATCATGCTATTCCGATTTTCTTTCTTTACTTTGGAGTGTATTGCTTGCGTTTGTCAACCACATGGTTGGTGCATATCCTTAACTTTGTATTTGGGGCATCATAGGGAGACCTTATGGCTGATGTGGCTGACAGCATGCAGTTTGGACTTTATGGCCTTGTATGCTATTGCAGTTATGTTTGAGAGTCATTGATGTATTTGATAAAGTTAACTGTAGTTGTTGCAGTAGAAGCTTTTTGGACATTAGATTGCCTGCTGATGTATTGGAATTCCTATTTGAAACTCGTGCTTCAGATAGTCAGATGTTTGAATGGCTATGGGGTGTTGGAGTGACAGCTGATTTTTGTGTACAAACTGTTCATTTTAGATTTGAATAGAGATTAATATTGGAACTTTGATGAGTATTTTGTAAATTGTGTATGCTTAGCCACACTTTCTCCACATTACACTTTCTTGCTCTTTGATCTATGATCATTCCCACTTGTCTGAACTCTTATTTACAGTTCTACCCGGTGAACCTTGGGTCTTCTTAGTCTGTACTTGTAGGATTACCATGTTATTCTTTGTGTCCAGTTTCTTTTGGAGTTCTGTCCATAGTGTTTCATTCCTTGCTCTCTCTCTTGAACTTAAGGAAACAAATCTAGTCTAAAGCATATGTCTTACTTATCATGGTTATGATGATCAGCGTTGTAGGGAGTGCCCCTCAATTGATTTAGCTTTGTTGCTTATTTGTTCTTTTCTATTTTCAATATGTTATGGGGTCAGGAGTATTTCTTGGTGCATTATTTTTACTCTGACTTGAATGTGTGGTTTGTATTTCTCAAGATTTGGCGCTTTATTACCAGAAGTTTGAATGGTCGAGTCTTCATTCGAATTGATTGTTATCCTAATTGGATGAGTCATGTGTGTGTTAAAAAGGTTGATTAAGAACCAATGATCATGTTGAAAATGTTAACTTCTAACTTCCATCTCCTGTTTTCCTTTGAAAATGCATAGGTTGTCATCCCATTACATCAGCTTAAAGCAGTTAACCCTTCATCAAGCAGAAACAATCCTTCTGAGAAGTACATCCAGGTTATATCAGTAGATAACCATGAGTTTTGGTTCATGGGGTTTCTTAACTATGATGGAGCTGTGAGGTGCCTGCACGAGGCGTCGTTACAAGGGCACCAAACCGTGTGAATTCTGCTGTCGCTGTAAGTTTTGAACTCTCTCCCGAAGAACGTACTTCATGTTACAGTGTTCCATACCACATAGTACACAAATTTGTTTTGCGCTGAGAAGAGTTTTGAGTCAGCAATTTGAAAGCAAAAGCTAGTTATAGTCAACTGGAGGTAAAGCGAGAATCGCTATATATAACGACTCGTTTATGGGAATTGTATGCTACTAATGCTGTACCAGGATGAAGAAAGTATGAAGGTGAGTGATACAGATGTCTTGTTCATTGAATCGGTTAGATTGGATTTGAATCTTGACGACGACTATTATGGGCACTTGGAATTGGTTTACCTGGATCCAAGTTATCCAAACCTATTGGTTATTTTTCTCTCTTTAGCGGGCATGTATGGTATAACAGTTTGATTTTAAATTTTGGCTCAAAGTGATTTAAAATATATATATATATATATTGAAAATAATGAAAAATTATCATAATTGGCAAAATGTTTACCATTTTCAGTGACAATTTCAGACCGTTGAATAAGGCAGAACGTTGCATTTATGACCGGAGCTGGTCTTTCCCTCGAAAAGAACTAGTGATTTCCGTGTTCTAATTGAAAATTTTCAATTAGTCGATCGGCCCAACTTTTCTTCACTTTACATCCTTCATACATTTTTTTTTTTTTTTTTTTTTTTTTTTTTTTTTGTAAAGCGAAACCGACGTGACGTGATTTATATTAGTGAAAATGGTTATATTAATGGCGCGGAAAATAGTTGACAACAAGGTTCGGGGTCTATTTTAAAGTCATATTCGGCAAGTAAATGTGTAACTGTGTTTTCTCTCTATTCACCCAGAAAATCCTTGCAATGTCGTGGGTAGCAATAAGTAATTGAATTTGATCTTGTATAGATTACTAATGCAATTGTACACATCAAATCCGACTACAATCTTGTTAAATGAACTATTCAGTTATTGAATTTGACCTTGTATGGATTACTAAACACAAATCCGAACTAACTCTTAACTCCTATCAAACTTTGTTTTGTTTGGGCCTGCGAGTTGACCCGGCCCACAGGCTTTTTGACCAGCTAATGTTTTTAATGTTACGAACATATCAGCCCTTGTTTTCTATCCGATATTTTGCTCCCAAAAATTGATGTTTTAGTTTTAATAATTTATTTTAAAATTATGTATATTTTCAAAAAATTGTTCTCTTGTAATATTCTTCTAAATAAACTCTTACATTGTTTAATGTAAGTTTTACTAATAATAATCGTGAGGGTTAATTACCCAAAACCCCCCTGTGGCTTGCGAAAGTACAGGATGATTCCCCTATGCTTTAAAAAGCTACGCAAAACCCCCTGTGGTTTCAAAACCCTGTAAAGTAGACGAAAATTTTAATTTGTGACCAAATTGCCCTTATTTAGTCTGACTGAATAAGTGCAAACCCTTTGATTGAATAAGGGCAATTTGTTCACAAATTAAGATTTTCGTCTATTTTACAAGGTTTTGAAACCACAGGGGGGTTTTGCGTTGCTTTTTAAAGCATAGGGAGGTCATTCTGTACTTTTGCAAACCACAGGGGGGTTTTGTGTAATTAACCCTAATCGTGAAAAGTTGTTACCATTTGTTGTTGAGTCTATCATTACTCAATTGGAGATATCTTTTTTTTTTTTTTTTTTGTCTTTTGTTCTCCTTGAAGAGTTCATTTTCAATTTTTATATTTTTCTAATAGAAATATCTAATTTTAAATTTTTTACTATTTTTATCCTTACAAATATTGTTATGTGTGATTCACAGTTAATTCGCACTTAAAATAGTAAGAACATGAGTTGGACAAATTATATCAATTTAAATATTTTAAGTGCCGTACCTTGAAATTCATAAAATATTATTCATTTTCAAAACATAATTTTTCTAATAAAACATAGGAAGTATATAATTATGCTATCTTCTTAATTAGACACTATAATTAGATTCAATTTTTCAGTTATGTGTATATTTTTAAGTTTATATTAATTGCGGATTACATATAATTATTCTAGTGATGGTGAAGAAAGTAACAACAAAATAAAATAAAATCATGATTTTTCCATTGCAACCAAAAAAAAAGAACTTTTTGGAAGAAACAATTTGAAATAGAATACAAACTTCTATGAAAACAATACTAATGTTTGTTAAAGAGTTAAATTTCCAAGTAAAAATAAGTAAATAATGGAAAGAAACTTCTAATTTAAAAAATAAAAATATTTCAATTAAGTGAATTGAACTAATTTGCTATGTGAAGGCACTTTTTCAAGAAAAGTACTTGTTATTTTTCTGCACTCAAAGGCAAATTATATGAAAAGTATAAAAATGATCCAATTTTTCTAATAATCATGCCAAAGTCAAAAAAATCTTGATGGCTGTTACAAAAGAGGCACAATGGACACAAATTTTAAAAATAAGGTCAAACTTATGCCAAAAAAAAGAGGTGATGGAAAAATAGAAAATAAAAAAAAAATGAAAAGTTACTGTACTACATCCCATTTATTATTTTACTTCACAATTGCACACCAAATTGATGATAAAAGTAAGGGGGTGTGGGCAAATTATAGTGTGAATTAAAGGCAAAAATTGGTAGAAAATAGAGGTAAAGAGCCAGAGTGAAATTGACAAACAGAGTACTATAGCTTCTGTTTGGGTGCAAGCTGGATGGTAGTGGAGGAAGCATTTGAATCTGTCAGCCCAAACATAGAAGTGTTTTGATTTCTTTCTTGGCTTTATTTATAGCATAGCTTAGCCCCCTCCTCTCATTATCATATGGCTATACGGGTGTTCGCGTCGGGTCGTGTTCGGATTATCATATTGATTTATAAAGTATCTGTTGTTTTATCCTAAAGTTAAACCTCAATCAATCAATCCCTTCTCTCATGTCATTAGGCTACATGCGTGGTTGGGTCATGTTCACTGTGTCAAATTAGTTTATAACGTGTTAGTTTTACATTCGAGTTTTTGTGTCGGATCCGATATTGAGACCTTAATAAACTGTGTGAGATAGGTGTGATAGACTCGGGCAATAGCCACTAAACCAACCCAAAATCTGATCTGACTAAAGCCTTCTTTGCTAGCTCCTATCTCTGCAACTCTCACATGCAACAATTATTTAAATTTACATCAAATCATATGTCAGCTTCACACCTGTCATATAAGCTAAGAAAGCTTAAAGGAATATATATTTATTTATAGGGCAAATCACATTTACCTCTTACGAAATTTGCTCAAATGAGAAATTAAGGTAATGCTTGGTTGTGGGATTTAAGAGTGGAGAATGAGAAAGGGAATGAAAGTAGGTGCTTGGTTGGGGATTTTGATTTTTCGGGCTCTACTTTCAAATTTTATTTTTCTCCAATCATCTATTCTCCTCTATTTTTGGAGGAATGAAAATCATTCTCCAATAAATTATTTTTTATGTATTTTTTTATTTAAAAAAATTTTAAGTGGTAAATTTTATTATTATAATACATTTAAACATAAATATTTTGTAATATATTAAAAGTAAAATTTGAAATAAATTAAAATAAATTTTATTCCTACAAATTTTATTTTTGAACCAAACACCATCAATGGTAATGATAGTCATTTCTTATCACAAACCAAACAACATCAAAACAATAATTACCTCTACTATCATTCTTCACTACTATCAATGTCATTTCCATTACCATTACCATTCCCCTCTACGAATCAAACGCACCGGTTTTATGTGGTTTTAAAAATTACAAATATTTTTATGTGATTTGGTCATAGTTACAAAAATTAATTTTTGTTAGTTATAACTGAAAATGAACACGAACTTTATTCACAAAATTTTATGATCGACTCGGTAAAAGTTCTATTTGATTTATTTATTGAATAAATAAACGAATCTAAATGAAATTTTAGGCTAGGTAAAAGTTCAGTTTAAACTGATTTATTAAATAAACTATCACAGTTTGAGCGTTTTAAATATTGGCGCGACTCAGCTTGATATCACCCTCACAGTTAGTGAAAAATAAATACAAACAAAATTTTTTTGAATAGTTCAATGAAGTATTTGTAATTTTTAAAATGACAGGGACTTATTTGTTATTTGAGCAAATTTAAGGAGAGGTTAAATGTAAGTCGCCCTTATTAGTCTACTCCATTTGTTCCACTAGTGCTCTGTTCTTTTAGTCACACACTTAAGAAAAGTATCACTTTTTTTAAAAAATATTACACAAAAAAACAATTTCATTTTTACTAAATTCATAATTCAAATTTTAAAATTCTCTCTAAATCCTCACTCACATAAATTCAAAAAAAACATAATCATTACATTTTTTCTTCTCTTTCTTACACAAATCTCCAAAAGAAATTTCTTCCAAAACAAATTTCTTCCCTAACTAAAAAATTTTCTAAGAATGGTGACTAAGAGAACAGAGTCAAGTTTAAAAAATGTACAACATTCTATGTGTTGCAATGTACAATATTTAAAATAAGTAATTTATCATCATTTTTTTCCTTAATGTCCTTATATTTCAAAGATAGAATAATTATGAGCTACACACAATCATTTTAGTAAAGGTTGAAAAGTAAAGAAATTTAAACCGTACTCTTCTAATTAAATTTAAAAAAAATTAAAACTAAAAAACATGAGGGAAGAAAAATGATTAATTAGGCATATTGTTTAGAGGAAGTGGAGAGAGTTTTAGCCTTGTCACTTGTCACCAGCTTGCCTTAGTCAAAAGACTAATAATTTGCTCTGAAAAAATATAGCGTTGTGATTTAACAATGAGTCTCAATTACATTTGCTATGTTTCACTTTTGATCAATTTATAAAATAAATTATATAATTTTGTTGGTGCTCTCTTTAATTTGTCAAAACAGAAAGTCAGCTATCAAAAATGTAAAAGTATTATTAAATAATTGTATTAAACATAATCCAACAGGAAAGAGAAGGAACAATGAAAGTTTAAAATAATACATGATATTTTATCATATATATTATACAATATAGAAGTACATTTTGATTAAAATTTCTCAATTTTTTAATTTAATTTTTGGTTGAGACTTTCCTTATATTTTTCTAAGCCCATAAACTCAAACAATAAATTATTTGAAAACCACTATTGTAATTCACTATAACTATTCTTTTTTCAAACCCTTGCATTCTCATCAATGTTACAAGGCTATCCCATTAACCCTTGCTTCAACCCTCCCCTCACACTAGTATTATTCTAGATACTACTTAAATATCTATTACAGTTCAATATAATTTTTTTTACCATTTTATTCTCAATATAGTTTTTCTAAACCAAATGGCTACTTGGATACTCTCTCGGTTCTACTAAAAGAACCAACTTTCACAAATGTACAATTTATTACGAATGTTAATGTACAATATTTAAAATAGCTTGACACTATTTTTTCCATTCATATCTTTACTTTTTAAGTACTGAGTAATTGTGAACCACACATAATTTTATTAGTAAGAGTAAAAAAAATAAAACATACGAGATCGATTTTTTATTAAAACAAATAATGTTTCTGAAAGTGGGTGTTTCTAATAAAACATGGGGAGTGGAGTAGTATATATTGTCATGTAATATATCCTTTGAAAATAAGTAACATTTTAAATTACCTTTTTACCTTTACAATTCTCAAGGTTTGAAAATACAAAATCACATTTCAGAATTTTAATTTTAATTTTTTTACTCTTATTTGAAAAGTTATTATGAGTTGATAAAATTATCTCTATGTTATTTAAAGTAACTTGTCCATACCGTCGTATTTTTGGATAACGCAAAGTTTTAATTTAGTGCATACACTAAATTTAGAAAGTTTTAATTACCTCTTACCCCGTTATCTTTATTCTAAATTGACTCTTATCCTTAATGCTTTTAAAATATATACTTTGTCCTCTGATGTTTATGTTTTTCAAAAGTATTGCTGATATAGTGTCAATTTACAGACAAATAATTACGGCTAAAAATGTGTTTTGAAAATATAAAATTAAAAGTCAAACTAAACTATAAATCTTGACTCTAGAGGGGACAAAAGTAATTAAGCTATTTAGAAATTTAGAGAAAGTAAAATTCTAATTTTAGGCGGGGTGCTTTGCAAAAAAATAAAAGCTTAAAGTTGTTATTTACAATCAACTCCTTGATAATAAACAAAGAACAAAAAACACGAGCAATGATGAATAGAACCTTTCTGGAAAAAGCAATGCAGCTTTTTCTTCGTTACATGCATTGTCAACTGAAGCACTGTTTGGTTGTGGGACCAAAATATCCCTCATTCTTTCTCTCTCTTTACTGTGTGATTGTGTGTGCGCCTCGATATTGGCTTTCACTTTTTTTTTTTTCCGTATAATCAACTCTTATTATACACGAAAATACGATTCGAATTAGACATGATATAAACGGGTTAAAATTGCGTCTTTGTGGGTTCCCAAGTTATGTAGATTGATCCGAATAATTAAATATATATGGTTAGAGTTGAGAATATCGACACGTACCCTCCCATCCGAACCCAACATGAGTAGTTTTTACTATAACACAAAAACTCGACATGAACACGAAATATTCGCCGGTACAATGGGTCGAGACAAATAATTAAACGGTTAAAATTAGGGTTGCAGATTATCAATATGGAAACCCATTAATCCGAACTCAATAACTCGTACACAACACGAATTGCCACCGGTAATATTAGGGCTGTAAACGAGCCGAGCTGAGGTCTTATCGAGCTGAGCTTGAGTTGAGGTCTTATCGAGCTAAAATTGATAAAAAAACAGTTAGCCTTGAGCTCGTTACGAGCCGTTTCGAGATCGTCGAGCCTAAATATTTGGACTCAAGCTTGGCTCATCCAAATTATAATAGGCTCGAACTTGAGCTAGAGTTCGGAGTAGAGCAAGCTTTTGAGCTCTAACTCAAGCCCGAGCTAGAATTAATTTTTTAAATTTATACTTAAAAAATATAAAAATATTATAAAATATATTATAAAATTATATAAAGAGCCAGACTTGATAGACTCGACGAGCCCTTAAGCCAATAGTAATTCGGCTCAAGCTCGACTCTTGAATAGTTCGGCTCATTTACACCCTTAGCTAATATACACCTATTGTGATTCTTGCAACACAGGATGTCGATATGGATTTGTATAAATGGAGGAGCAGTGATCCCTTAGCTAATATACACCTATTTCTTGCAACACAGGATGTCGATATGGATTTGTATAAATGGATGAGCAGTGATCCTTTTGTATTACAATCACATAAAATAAGGTGATGAACTTCGAACTCATCACCTTGTTTCAATGAGAATCTCTTGAAGGACCAACTCCTCTAGTCGCTTCTAATTCATTTCAGCCCCTTTCCAAAGCTCAACAATGCAACCATTGTTTCATCATCTTCTTCTTCAATCGT
The DNA here is from genome assembly GCA_016801395.1 of Leptodermis oblonga. Taxonomy (NCBI): domain Eukaryota; kingdom Viridiplantae; phylum Streptophyta; class Magnoliopsida; order Gentianales; family Rubiaceae; genus Leptodermis; species Leptodermis oblonga. The sequence continues at coordinate 40,222,045 of CM028760.1, forward strand.
GCCTTCCTATCATGATTAATGTCGTACTTGTCACCCTAAATTAGTATGAGCAAATCAAAATTTCATAACAGATACTTTTTGTGTATTGTTAACTCTTTTACTCTCAAAACGACATTGTACAAATTAATCATAGGGCAAAGGAGATTAGGGTTGCCTCAATATTTATCTCCAACGAGGTTGAAAGAACGACATCGTGTTGTTACAAAAATTGATTTGAAAATGAAAATTAAGGAGATAGAATAGAGGCAGAAAGTAGAAACCAAGCAAATGGAGACAATGGTAAGGGAAAAATGACTTTGAAATAGGCAAAGTTTGTAGGGACAAGGATGTGTGCATGGGAATGGAAGAAGGATTAGAAATGGAAAATCAGGGTCGTCCCCACCATTTTTTTTCTCGTCTTGTCACAATCACCTTATTAGACACTATGTTTGTTACCCTTTTCCCCTCTATTCTCTCTCACCTTTTAGTTCTTAGTCCTATTCTACCATCCCTCCAAACAAAACCATGCATCAACTCTTCATTTTCATGAAAATAAAACAACCACCAATCCAAAACCTTGAATTGATTAAGTATTAGTTATCTTTCCCGCTAAAAAGCCGTGTTTTAAATACTAAAAATAGTATTACAAATTCGATTCTTTTTTTTTAAGCGTTATAAATACAATTATTCTAGTAGAATAAAAAAAGTATGATCTTGCATCCATCATGCGGGGGAAATTAAAGTTAAAGAAGAGGGCAACAAGTGACAAAAAAAAAAGGGGTGTCACCCTTGGCGATAAAAAACGTTGGTGTCTGTGGAGTAGACACCAACACCATGAATATGAATAGGCATATGATGAACAGAATTATATGCTACATTGGTTTCCTTACAGCTGACAAAAGGGGTGTTTGTTGAGTGCATATTTATGTGTTTGTGTTTGTGTGTGATTTTGCGTGTGGTGTGTGTTGATTATAGCTATGTCAGCAACACGTCTAGTCATACGTCTTTCCATCTGGGTTGGCAGTTCAAAGGAAACACATGAACCCCATTCGTTGTGTCCCAGTGAGAAAAAACAGGATAAAATGGTCGTTTTAATTTAAGACATGGAAAAATAGATCCATCCATCCATCTCCACTGCTTTTTCACTACTCATTTGTCGGTCTTGATTCCTTCGTAGGAAATGGGAATGAATCAATGGTGTTTTGGCTTTTTTTTTTAATTTTCTTTTTAAATGAATGATTATCTGGTCTAGCTAGTTAATGGAAAGGAAATTGATATAGGTTTCTGTTTCGCTACATGAAACATATCATAGGCTAAATGATAGGCCCTGTTGGCCTCGATTGTCTATAATAGTGAAACTATTAAATGAAGAGTAATAATGTTTTAGTAATAAATTATAGTAATTTTTTAATAGTAATTCATGTGACAAATATTCATTGGTTACATTTTTATTAATATCAAATAATTGACCAATGAATGCATACCACATGAGTTGCTATCAAAAAGTTGTTGAGTATATCATTACTCTTAAATGAATGTTATAATATAATGGGTAAATTACTAAAAGGTCCTCGGGAGATTTGCTCAAATTATTTTCACGAACTCATGAGTTTTTGAAATTTACTCAAGTGGACTTTATACTATACACATTCATGAAGGATTTGAAATTTTATAGAAATCTCAGCATCTTTTAGGTAATTTTTGAAACTTCAATGTCTGTTTAGAGTAATTTATATAAGTTTTAGGGCTTTTTTGGGTAATTTACCCTATTATAATTTGGTAAAGAATTATTAATATAAAAACTTATATCAAACAGTTAGCTAAATATAAAGTATACACTACTACAAAACACACTATTGGAGGCGGGTTTTTAAGTCCATTGGAGGCGGGTTTTGCGAACACGCCCCCGCCTCCAATACGGCCACCCATGACCAATACCTCATGTTCTCAGTATTGGAGGCGTGTTTGTCGTAACCCGCTTTTAAATGAGTGTCTCCAATGGCCCTTTATGTGGTAGTGATAACATTTGAAGTATCGTTGTTATGCCGTGAAAACTTACATTTCGAATTTAGTTTCTGATATATTGCGAGATAAAGTTTAATCTCAAATGTATCAAGTGTAGATACTGATATATCACAGTTATGAGGAGTATCACTTATTGTGTATTGAGTTTAGTATCTGAGATATCACGATTATAAGTTAAGATGTTGAAATATCGCATATCAAGTTTAGTTTCTGCTATATCATGTCTTGACTTTAACATCTTGGTTATCAAATTTAGCCCATATGTATTGCAGTTATGTCCATACCCAATCATTACATAACAGACATAATGAGTTTAACCGCTAAAGTATCGTGTGTCGGACTATCACACTGTATACAGTCGGATATGAGACCCTCTAAAATATTAATATTCCTGGTGTGCATAAAACTAAGTTTTCACTGGGCTTGGCCCAATCGAAGAAGGAATACACAAACAGTAAGAAAGAAGAGACGCATAAAAGGTTCAAGCCCGGGTTTAGGTCGGAAAACTCTATAGAAACCAAGCCAAAGAAACATGCTTAGGTCGGTCCCACAGGATTTTTCTTATTAACACCATAAAAACCGAGTTCGGGGAAATTAGGTCGGAATAAATGATGACACTGACACAGTAGGTAGAAATGATTATAGGACCAGGGATACATTTTGAATACATGCAGGAATTGCTCAGAAAGATGATGTGAAAGAAGCCAAAAGTTAGACCATGATGAGAAGAGCGTATAAGTCATTGTAAAAAGAAGGAGAGCAGTTGGAAGTGTTGATGATCGTAGCACAACGGACATGTCAAAGTCTTGATATAAATACTAAGTCATAAGGCCTAAGACGGTACGCAATCTATTTCATGCTTAAGCTTTCAGTGAATACAGTTTATGATCTTCACCCTTACTGACTTGATTGTTGGAGTTACACCGGGGGAATAGCCCCACTCATTCTACTATTTCATACTGGCGACGGAGTGTTCCTTAAATCGATCCGAGCTACACCTCCTCATCCGCGCAGATCCGAGCTGAAGAGGTCCAGATCCGATCCTCGCAGCTGCTTGCTTCCGCCAAAGACTTCTACTTTGGGCCTGAACCTTTGAGACATCCATTGGGCCAAACGGAGCATCCAGCACCGGACATTTTGCGTCACATCAATTCCCATCGTTAATCGGTTAGGATCATTTACGGAAGGCCATGGCTTTTATCTTAAAATAGTTTCTTTTATGATATACACTTTCATCAATTTTAATATATTTTTAATACTAAAAGGTTAGAAATAAAATACATTTTCAAAACATATGTTTACCCATGGCATTTAAATTGTGAATAGTTGAGAGCTTATTGAAAATGATAACGTACTTAACAATGTTAAATTATACAAGCAAATGTATACCCAACCTTCTTATAATTAATTTATACAAAATTATTATTTTAACTTTTAGTTTTTGGAACCTATGAAAATATTCGTTATATATGCATTTAAGTGAAATGATCACGAATATAAACTTAACTAAGAATTTGAACGTTGACAAAATCATAAACAAGAAAAATCGAAATTTAAGAAAAATAATTTAAGGTTTGTGTTAATGCATGTATAAATGTATATGAACGTCATGAAACTTGTAATTAGTAGTAAAAAAAAAAAAAAAAAATCATATATAAACCCTCCCTGGTTCATCAGTTAACGTCGTGTATGATGAATGATGATAGCATCGCAGCTATTCAACCAAAAAAGTTTAGAAAGTTCGACGGAATATTTTTGCCATCATAACATCTATACGTGTATTTCCATGGATAAAAATACATCAGAGTTTAAGATTGATAAACGTTTTTCCGTCACAACAATAGATAATTTTGTCCCAAAAATTGATACGCGCACTATATGCGATATTTGTTGTATTAATATAATAGTGATACATTAGAGGGTAAATGCAAGACGCAATACATCAGAGATTAAATTCGATAAGCTATACATGATATGCTAAACCCATAACTACAATACTTCATTGCTAAAAGCGATACTTCAGACGCTAAATTCAATACGTGTATTTTTATAATATACAAACGATATTTTTTAGACTAAAATCGATGAGCGCACAATCTAACGGTCCGACTCGTCGAATACAACTTTTTGTCTTCATATTTTTTATTTACTTAATTATGATTAATTTGAACATTTTCAATGCATATTCTTAATATTTTACAAACAAAAACAAGTTCTTACACATGCAAACTTTGTACTTTCGAATAATGGTACTCTAACAATGGTTGGATCGACGTGTGGATCTAAGCCAACGTACGTACTCTTTGTATTTCTCATTCTCCTTTGATTTCATCCACGTGAAAGGTAAGTTTTGTTAACGAAGGATGAAAGTTTACCACATTTCAAAATAATAAATAAATAAATTGACCACTTAAAAAATGTGAGGTGAATGCTTAATTAGCCATTAGGAAAAAAGAAGTTTAAAGTTAAAACCCTATTAGGGCATTGCCGCATTGGTATTTAAATCTGCAAAATGCAAATAGTAAGAGTAGTTTAACCACCTTTTTTTTCTTTTCCCCGGTGATATAACATGATGTAATATTAGTGTAAGAAAATTAATCAAGTTTTTGTAATGATAATTTATAAACTAATTAACATTTTAACAAAAATAAATATATATTTTTTTCAAAATTATCCTTTTCAGAGAAGAGTATCTATTTTTATCTAACTAACCATTAATTACCTTACATGATCTCACATAATTATAGAGTAAAAGTTTTCTTATCACTGGAAATTATTCCTTGTAATAAATGTAAAAGACCCTCAAACCTCATTTATTTTGGACGGGAGCGAGTACTTTATTATGGTGAATAACGATTAAGAGCGTCTGGTGCCGTATAAACAGTAAACGGCGAATGACATTTACTTCCATGAAAATTTGGTTAGATTACAAATCAATCCTTGTGGTTATGAAAATTACAAATACCACCATGAATTATTCAAAAAGAAATTCGATTGTGTTTAATTTTTATGATGAACAGTAAGGATGATATCAGGTCGAGCCAAACCGAGACTTGGAGGGTTTAAACTTTGATCATTTACTAAATAATCAAATTTAAAATTTCGTTCATGTTGATTTATTTATTACATAAATTAGAATGAGCTGAATTTTTATGGATTCGACCATGAGCTTTTTCATGAAAATCCGTGTTCATTCTCATTCAAGATTAACAAGGATAAAGTTTTTAACTATATATAAAATCATAGGAATATATTTGTAAATTTTAAAATTATATGGATTAATTTGTAAATTTATCCAACCTTGGTGAAGGTAAATGTAATTCCCCCAACAGTAAATGACATTCATCCCATCCAGTCAAATTATACACAGTCCTTGGCACTTGCGTTGACTGCTTTGCCTAATCAAAATCCCGTTCAAAGTAAATAAAGATGTTTTGTTTTTTATGAAAGGGTTGAGTTTTGGTTTGAATTTTTATTTTGAAAAAATAATTTTATAACGTAAAAAATATATTGAAAATATAAAAAAGTATATCTGAATATTAAAAAATTAATAAATTTTTTTATAATATATTAAATTTACTAATGAGATTAAAATTGAGACCAAAATTAAAACTTAAATAACAGGCTCCTAATTAACCACGTAACCTCAACAGTTGAAATGTCTGAAACTATAGTCAAATTCCGATTTCCGGCATCTCTCACCGGCCGGCCCCTCCCCGACCCGAAACCACACCCTTCGGCCACGTAAAGTTACCGTCTCTTCTCTCTCACACACTCACACACTGAGCCTGTAGGTTCAGTCTGTCTAACTTTTACAATTACCACTGCTACAAGCCTACAACTTGTACTACCCAGTACCCACCCCTTCCGGACCGCCTGCTCCTCTTCTTCTTGCATAGTTTTCAACGCGCCGCTGCCACGCGCCTCCCGTTAGCTGTTGCTGAATGGCTGACAGTAGTACCAGGTGGGCCCCGGGAGAGGTCAGCTCAGTGACTGGTACGGAAATGCGTGCGCATCAGTTACACAGAGTGATGATGAGAAAATGAGGGAAGCGAGTGGCTTTAATTTGTTTCGAGCATTTTTTTTCTTTTTTTATTTTGATTTTGATTTTAATAGTAAATTTAATATATTATAATTTTTTAATTTATTTTAATATAATTTTTTACTATTTAATTATTTATTTTTACATTTTTAATACACTTTTTACATATTAAAGCTATTTTTAAAAATATATTTTCAAAATCGTTTTCAAAACAATAAAAAAGAACACTCTATAAATGTAAATGTACAACACCTACAATAGCTAATATGATATCATTTATTTTATTTATAACCTTGTTTATTAAGTATGGGGGTAATTGTGAATCACACATAATTATATTAGTAAGGGTAAGAGGAGCAAAAAATTTGAAAGTAGACTCTTCTATCAAAAAAAATATTTTTTAAAATGAACTATTTTTGTGGAACGGACAAGAGAGTATTTTTTTTTTTTTTTCTCTCTGAAAAAATGGTACTGTGTGCATACTGCAATAGTAGTACTGTACTGTTACTGTCTACATATATACTCTCGTCTTCAGTCTTTGCTCAAGTTTTGCAGTTTTGCAGTTTTGCACAGATTTTATAAGAATTCCGTGACAAATCTGATGAATTAACAGCCCCATCTCCCCGCGCCCCCCCCCCCCCCCCCCCCCCCCCCCCAAAGGACATCACCTCCTCGCTCACAGGTTAATAATGCTTCCCTCAGCTCACCGGCTATTTCCGGTCAAATGCTCATTTACCTTTTGCATCATCAAAGCTAATAAGGCTTAATTATTTTACTTTTGCCTTCTATATTCTAAAAATATATTTTTTGCCCCCTAATATGACCCTGTTACGAGGATTGACATTATTGTATATTTCGCTTTTTTACTATATTTTACTAATGTTAACAGTATCTTTTAAGGTCAATTATGATAATAAATGTCAATATTCGCGAAAGTTGGAGCAACATCGAGGTAAAGATGTCATTTTTTTCGTGAACTAATGACAATTGAAGAGGTAAAATATGTATTTTGAAAATACAAAGTTCATAAGTAAAAAACACTTCGAATGAAGAAATGCTAAATAAATATTGTTTCCCGATATCTCAATCGGTCAACAATTGTCTCCTTTCGATGAAGGATCGAAAGAACCCCTTAAAGTAATGAACCCCTTATAAACACAGAGGAGGACAATAGATAATTAAATCGTTATTTTAAAACATGAACAATTATATCTATAAATTCATCGAATCTTCTTTAACATTCTTATATAATACTCCATCTGTACTACTAAGGGTGGTGGGAAAAACCCACAAAAACCCAAACCCACCACTCCCTCCCTCCATGTCATGAACCCAGCTTCTGATTTCAGAAGCTGGGTTTTTGCATTTCGATGGGTCCCACATGCGAAGAACTGCTGTCTGCCACCAGCAAATGACTTTCTCTTTTTTTTTTTTTTTTTCTTTTTTCTTCCCTCCTTTTATAGCCGTTCAACGGCTTGTTTCATTTTATGTTGCATTGTTTTTCTTTTTTCTTTTTTTTTCTTACTATTTATTTTGTTATAATTACCTTTTTTTTTCTTTTTTTTTTTTCTAAAAGTGCCGTTAAGCTTTTAGATTCTTTTTTTAAAAATTTTTCCTTTTTTTTTTTTTTTTTGCCTTCCATTGGATCTATTTAATGTATTTGTTTTAAATTCTTTTTTTTACTATTTATTTTTCTATAAACATCTATCAATTCTAATATTTCTCTACTCCTCATCCAAATCATACATTTTTTCAATCAATTTTTATATTTGATTTTCATAATAGAAAAATCCAGTTTTTTAATTTCTTAACTATGTAATTTTTTTTTTAGTTTTTTTAATTATGTAAAATCTGTTTTCATTAAAATTTAAAATGTTTTACAACTATTGATTTTAGTTTGACCTATGTAATTTTAGCTGTTGTAAACTAGACATTAAGAACTAGCCGTTGGAAAATAGCCGTTGGAAAATAGCCATTACACAAGTAGCCGTTGGAAACTAGCCGTTACATGATTAGCCGTTTCAACTTTGGCTATATATAGTACTCCATTTTGTGAAACATTGCACAACTCTTAATTCTGAAAATCCAATTGTCTCAGTTCCCAATTCTCAAATCTCCACCAAAAATGTCTGGTCGTCCGACTGGCAAGCTACTAAAGGAAGCATGGAAGAATTTCATAAGGGAAGCAGCACAAGACGATGAAATCGAGCGGGAGATGGTTGCTCTACTCGATAAGAAAGAGCGTCGAGCAGCCGAAAGTTCTTCAACAAGAAGCAATCGGAGAAAATATGTGAATCGTAGACGTGAGAACGGCCATGAGCAGCTTGTGGCTGATTACTTCTCCGACAATCCCACATATGATGGTGAAATATTTCGTCGTCGATTTCGAATGGACAGGGAATTATTTCTTCGCATCGTTGATGCCTTGGAAAATCACTCCGATTATTTCAAATTGAGACCCGACGCAACTGGAAGAAAGGGGTTATCACCACTTCAGAAGTGCACAGCAGCCATTCGTCAATTGGCCTATTCTTCCATTGCTGACTCACTCGATGAGTACCTATGGATGGCTGAGAGAACTACAAGGGAATGTCTCCGCAACTTTTGCCAATGCGTCGACGACGTATTCGGAGAGCGGTACTTGAGAAAGCCAAATGTTGCAGATACTCAACACTTGATTCAAATGCACGAGCACAGACATGGATTTCCTGGAATGCTGGGGAGCCTCGACTGCATGCACTGGGAGTGGAGGAATTGCCCTGTCGCTTGGAAAGGCCAATATACGCGAGGTGATTACGGCATCCCGACGATAATTCTTGAAGCAGTTGCATCTGCGGACTTGTGGATATGGCATGCTTTTTTTGGTGTCGCAGGCTCCAATAATGATATAAACGTTCTACATGGATCACCATTGTTCAACGCTTTCTTGCAAGGTAATTCCCCAAACGTAAATTTCATGGTGAACGGTATAACCTACCATAACGGATACTATTTGACCGATGGAATCTATCCGGAATGGGCTGCATTCGTCAAGAGTTTTCCATGTCCTATGGATGAGAAGCGGAAGAAATTCAAGGAGAGACAAGAGGCAGCAAGAAAAGATGTGGAACGAGCATTTGGAGCCCTACAAGCTTGTTGGGGGATAGTTAGAGGTCCTGCACGACCTTATCACAAGGAAGAATTAACAAATATCATGTATACATGCATTATTTTGCACAACATGATTATTGAGCACGAGGGAGATGAAGCTGTCAATTGGTCCGATGGAGACGGGTCTCCGTCGACAACAATTCATTTGGGTACTACTCAAGAGTTCCAAACCTATCTTCAAGGTATTCAAGAGCTTCGTGATAGGGATACCCATCATCAACTTCAGGCTGATTTGGTTGAGCATATCTGGACACATTATGAAAGCAATTAGTACAAGATAACCCTTTTTATTAATGTAATGCTATGTTTGTTTGATTAACTTTTTTATTTCGGCAATAGTGTATTTTTTCATAACTTTTTATTTATTTAATGTAACGTACTTTATATAATATTTTACTAATTATCTAATTTTTTTCTTGTGGTTTATTGAATTATGTAATTTACGAAATTAAAATATTTTAATAAATTAAAATAAATTTATAATTAAATATAGTTGATAAATTATAAGTAAAAAGGTATAAATGAATGTATATAGAGTTGTTTATTAGTGGGACCCGTGATGAAGTTGCTTTTCTAGGTTTATTGTTGCTGGGGGTATGTTTATAAAAGTGGGTGAGTTTTTGTTTTTGATGTGGCGCTGATGTGGCGTGATAAACCTGCTTTTCTGGATTTATCACTCCCACCACCCTTAGGACATATAGAAGATGTACTTTTGGTTAATTAGCTAATTATCAAAAATTAAACTAAAACCCTATAGACAATTGGTGAATCCTAAGGATTAAATGAAAAGAGGAGATTTGATGGATCGGTACCCTCTCACATTCGCGGGAAATTACATTTTTTATCCTTTTTGAGCGTGAGAAATTCTTGATACAAAGACAAAGGGACAAATTATTGTACATGTGATAGATTACAAGGAATGCTGTATGTTACAGAAAATCTTGTGTGATATCATATACTACCTCATTTAAAAAGGAAAAAAAAATAAAAATGTTCTAATAGAATTTTTTTGGTTAATATAATAATATAGAATATTGCTAAATTCACTTTTATTAATCTTTTGAGTTAAACATGTAAAAATTAAGGGCATGTTTGGTATCACGTTTTCAAAACGTGTTTTGAAATCACTTTTGTTTTATAATAGTTTTTCATCATTCCCAATAAACCTTTTTACATTTTTAATAAACTTTTTTATATTTTTAACACACATTTTTACATTCCCAATACACTTTTAATATTATAAAATCAAAGTGATTGCAAAACACGACTTGAATCACGATACCAAACATGCCCTAAGTTACATTTCAAATTGTAAATGGATATATTAAAAGAGTAAAAAAGAAAGGAAAAAAAAAACTATTTATAATATAAGAAATACCCTTAATCACATGATCATCATAATTGAAACTACAAAATAAAGTGGCAGTCGACTGAATTTATTTTTGCAGAACATGAGTTTCAGTTTTGTTGCTTCGCATGATTGAATAAAAAGTGTGCCTAACGCATTAATACAGTTCTTGAAAAAAGTGTGACTATCGAATAAAGTATGTCAGATTGATCAGTTTCATTCCAATAGTGTTTTGACTAATCAACTTTTGTTCAATATCAAACAATTTAAGTCAAAAAATGAAAAAGTGAATAGTTTCTTTAAAATTCTTTTTATTTATTCGAATTTGTGAATTCAGAATCACAAAACTTTCTGATTATCTACCATCCCAACTCTCCCCCTAAATGAAAGCCTAATAGACTATTAATTTTTTAGAAGTGAAATATAGTAAAAAAGAAGAAGAAAGGAAAAAATTGAGATAAAAAGAAATTAAAGAAAATGACAACAATTTAATATTGAAGAAAAAGGAAATGAAAAACTTGAAAGGGAAAAAAAAATCAAAAGGAATAAGAAATGAAAAGAAATATTAAAAGAAAAATGTAGGCAAAGTGGACTATACATTGTGACTCATGTAGGAAACGTGGACTATATATTGTGAGTCGTGACGTCTCATTCTTTCTTTTTAATTTTATTTTTTTACGCGTTGCCTTTAACATTATCGTAAAACTCATGTTTAAATTGAAAACTCTGTAATTTGCTTACATTTAAAAATTAGATGTTAAGTTGAAAAACCTAAGTGAAATATTTTTAAATTAAGGGACAAAATTGATGGTGATAAAGCAAATCCATACATTACTGTTATGGTACACAATAAATATTTTAGGAACGTATATACATTTTTGTTATGATACACAATAAGTACAAAATATTTAGTACGCGTGATGATATTGTATAGTTAATAATGCTCCCTCGCCTTAAAAACAAAAAAAGAGTTAATAATACTCCCTTTATTTTGAAAAGGTTAATTGTTTGTTTAATTTTATTCTTATTAAAATATCATCCTGCAACTCACATGCTAGTTAAAACCTCCCAAGTTTAAAATTTTAAATTGGACTGTAAAATTATTAATTGCAACAATTTTAATTATATAATATATATATATATATATTACAAATTTCAGATTTTATCAATTTTGACTTGTAGATTTCACAATTAGAATGGATTGAAATTGAATTCTTTAGTTCTCATTATTACAATATTATAAAAATTAAAATTTCATTCTTAAATTTGAAAACTAAGCCAATTGTGGAAAGTTCTCATCATCGACTAAAAATTTTAAAATTAACGGTGTGTTAGATTGATTTGGTACAAAATGAGAGTATGAAACTGTAACATTCAAATATCCGAATATACAGTGTTTCTAAATAGTCGTTAATTTGGACATTTTAATCCAGGAGGAATTTTAGTCCTAAATACACGGAGTAACTGTCAATTTATAAACATAGGGGAGAACATGTCCGCTATGTAAAACCATAGACGGAACACTGTGTTTCACCCTAATAATTTCATGAACTTCCCATGGGAGTTTTGCTATGCGGTTGACATAATCTGCTAGTTAGGAGTAGTCTGTAAGGATTTGGGTTTTTGTAATTCAAAATTTGAAGGGCTTGGAGACCGGCCATTAACTCCATTTAAAGGGTTTGGGAAGGGGGACTTGATGCGGTATGACAATCAAAATATGTTGACTTGGGGGATAAAGTCGAGAAAATCACTTAAGGGGCAAATGAACCTATTAATTCTTTAAAAGATATTTTCGAGGTTCAAAAAGTGTATTATCCCAAATCGAATTCGTACGAAATGAATGTTAGTATGTAAGTCGAACGCTTATGGGGTACTACTAACGTGGCTTAAGTATTTTGAGATAACGATGACGAAAACCTAAAAGTTATTGTGCCAGCCTACAAGTCTTGGGCGTTACAATTGGTATAAAAATCGACTTGGTCCGGGAGCTAAGTGCTACGCGTGGGGGAGTAACCTTTAGAACCCACAACTAGGCTAAGTGCTACGCACATGGGCCACTTCTACAATCATATTCTACGGGAGATTTGGGCAACAAGTGTATTTGAATCTTTCGAGGACACAACAGCCTTAACGGGGTGAGATTGTGCACCCTATCCCACATCGAATTCGTATGGAAATTATTGACCTGTATATAAGCTCAAGGTTTGTGAGGTACTGATTACAGTGATTAGCTTAGCTTAAGTATTTTGGATTAGCGATGATGAAAGCCTAAAGGTTGTTGGGGCCAGCTAACAAGCGTATTTAGATCTTTTGAGGACCCACAGGTCTTAAGGTTTGTAGCACCTCATCTTACATCAAATTTTTACGAAATGAATGATATGTTCAAGGCGTGTGGGCTACTAATTAATTTGTGTTATCGCTTAAAAGTCATTAGCTCAACCTGCATGCATGAGAGGTGGCATTAAATGTTGGAAAATAGTATTGTTCGAAAGGAAAATTTCGAGATGACAAATAAAACTGAACAAAAATTTAAAAATAAAAGAATTAAAGAGAGAGAGAAGAATATAGAAGCGCCGTTGTCCAACTCCTGGCAAGTTAAAATCTCTCCATAATTAGTTTAAAATTTTAAATTATACAAAAACATGTTAATTTGAGGAATAAAATTGAGAAAACCACATAAGTTGATAGACAAATGAACTTATTAATCCTTTAAAAAAAATTAGAAATGCTAAAAGTCTAAATATAAAAGAAACAACAATGTTAAAAATAGAGAGAAAGGGAAATATATAGAAAAGAAAAGAAAGAAAGGACATTGTTGTTTTTTTTGAGAGCATGGCATCAAACGTTATCGTGCAACTCATGTGCAAGTTGACACCTCTCCAGAATTAGTTTAAAATTTAAAATTTGACCATTCAAAAATAATAATATGTTAGATTGGGAATAAAATCGAGAAAACCACACAAGTTGATGGATGAATAATATGTTATATTTTATTAAATAACAAAATATAATTACTAAATGACTCACTTTTCTTTTTTTTTTCCGAGCATTGCGTCAAACATTATCGTGCAACTCACGTGCAAGTCGAAACCTTTCCACAATTAGTTTAATTTAAAATTAGAGAATTTAAAAATAACATGTTTAATTGAGAGATAAAAAAAAAAAAAACCCTGAAACTAGAAAAATGCTTTCATTATTGTACTATTTTAGGCTTAAAAAGAAAAGCAGACAAAAGAAAATAAAATAAAGAAAGAGAAGAGGGACAAACAAAGAAGGAACTAAAGCCCTATGTGGAATGCATCTCAAAACATGGTTTTGAGATGCATTTTTAATTTTATAATACTTTTTCGTTATTCCCAATAAGTTTTTTTACATTTCCAACACACATTTTTACATTCTTAATAAGCTTTTTAATATTATAAAATTAAAATAATTCTCAAAACATAAATTTGAGAATCATACCACACATGGCCTAACAGTGTGCGCTACCTCTCCACTGCATCGAACACTCTTTGCCTCTTCTCCTTCTTCACTCTTCACCGCAGCCGGCCCCTCTGCGAGCTTTTCCGCTATCAGCCAAAACAATCGGAGGGTTAAACTATATACTCCCTCTGTCTTCTAAAGAGTGTCGCTGGGGGAAAAATCTCACAAATTAAGAAAACAGTTAAGTTTACATACTTGCCCTTATTAAATAGTAATAAACACAATTGACAGTTCAATGTCACCGTCTTCTTTTTCACTACCGATTCACCATAACAGATCCACCCATTGTCTAAAAAACAAAACATCACAACTCAAATAAATGTGATTATTTTTAAACTGAAGTAAATTTAAAGTTTCAAATTTTCAAACAAAAATTAACAAAAGGAAGAATGAGTCTTCCTCAACAAAGTTCAATGAAAATATTCAGTCATCATCGTCGACTCCAACTTGGTTGAAAATTAGTTATTTCCTTCTAATCAACAAAATTTTTGAATGTAAACCATGAAGAAATAAAAAAATTATGGGACCATATATTAATACCCTTCAAAAAAGAAAAAGAAAAAAAAAAGTAGACTTTGCAGGCTTTAATCATTAGAGCCGCTACCTTTTAATTTCCTTCACTGATATTTGAGAGTAAATAAATAAATTTTTATCTAGTATAAATAAGTAGAGAAAGATGATGGAAAGAGACGGCGATGGAAAGAAGATGAAAAAGAAGGCAGTGAGGTAGTAATTTAGATAGGAGAAGAAAGAAAGAAAGAGAAGAAGAAAGAGGAGGAAGATAGGAAAAGATTAGAAGAAAGAGGAGTAGAAGAGAAGAAGTACAGTTACCGGAAAGAAAGAGGAGAGAGGGAGAGAAAATAGGAAAATGCGTTTATCTTTACTGTCATTAATTATCAACTTTATTGTCATTAGTTATAACTATTGAAAAAATTTATATGAAGGGTAAAAGCGGAACTTAATTTATTTTTTATATTGGAAATTGTGAGGTGACACTCTTTTAAGGAAAATTTTTTAAAGCTCCAGTGACACTCTTTTGAGAACAGAGGGAGTATCTAAAATAAAATAATGAAAGACTGTTCAAAGGTTTCATTAATGCTAATTAAGATTGTCATAAGTTACTTTACATTACTATTACTGCTATTTATTGCTTTTAATTTTTTAGTCCTTAATATTTGAAAATACGTTTTTTATTCCCTAACTTATTTTACATTAAGAAAAAAGGAAATAGAAAAGAAAGGGGAAAAAAGTGAGGAAATGTGGACTTTAGTGTGGTTTGAAAATCTCTAATTTTTCTCGTGCATTGCCTTTGAACATATCATGCAATTTACGTTTAAACTGAAACTTTTCCATAATTAGTTAAAAATTTAAAATTAGAACTTCAGAAAAAGACACGTTCACTTGAGGGATAAATTCGAGAAAACCACATAAGTTGAGGGACAAATGAACTAATTAGTCCTTAAAAATTTTCTAAATATAAAAGAAACAATAACTTTAAAAATAGAGAGGGAAATATAGAAAAGAAAAGAAAGAAAGAAACAAAAATGTAGGAAAAATGGAGCTTGGTGTTGGATGACCTTTTTTTTTTTTAAGCATTAGTCTGTAATTACTAAATAGCTCCTTTGTTTTTTTTTTCGAGCATTGCGTCGAAAATTATGTGCAAGTTTAAACATTTTTACAATTAGAGCATTTAAAAATAACATGTCTAATTGGGGGATAAAAACGAGAAAACCACACAAGTTGAGGAACGAATTAACTAGTCTACTAACAATCTGTAATTACTTCGTGACCCTTTTTCTTTCTTTGTTTTTCTTTTTCAGCATTGCTTAAATTTTGAAATAACATGTTAAATGGAGGGATAAAATCGAGAAAATCACCAAGTAAAGGATGAATGAATTAAATAATTACAAATTAACTAAAATTACTAAATGACTCTTTTTATTCAAAACATCGCGCCGAACGTTATCGCACCTGCAACTCACGTACAAGCCGAAACCTCTCCATACTTAATTCAAAATTTAAAATTAGTCCGTTTAAAAATAACATGTTAAATTGAGGGACAAAATCCAAAAAACCACATAAGTCTAGTGACCGATAAATAAATAAATAAACGAATTACTGTAATTAGTGGAGGCACAATTTCTGCACAACTTTGTCCGTATATACATGAACCCACAATTTCCCTTTCATAATTCCAAAAACTAGAAAAAACCGGCATTTCAAGGTAGAAGACAAGAAACAACAACAAAGCAAGTAGCTCAATCCTAGGGTTAACACCTAGTACTAATAGTGCACAACTATTCAGTATATATATACAAGCTTAAAGTATACCATTTCTCCCACATAATTAGTTAGTCCTTTTTGTTTAGTTTAGAGCAAAGATTAAGATGAATTTTGAGGATCCGGAGGAGAACGAGGCCGTCGACATGGAGATGGCTCCGAGTTTCGACTCGGTCCTCCACAACTCAAACTCAACTCGGGTCATCGCCAAAATGCCGAGCCCGGTGGATATGGCGGCCGAGCCCACTTCCCAGAGGAAGCCCAGGTACAGAGAATGCTTGAAGAACCACGCCGTCACCATCGGAGGCCACGCCGTGGACGGCTGCGGCGAGTTCCTCCCGGCCGGAGCGGACGGTACCCTCGACGCACTCAAATGCGCCGCCTGCAACTGCCACCGGAACTTCCACCGCAAAGAAGCCATCCCCGGCGGCATAGCTCACGACCCTTTCTATTTCCCCCACCACCACCCCTACCCGCAGCAGCCGCCGCCGCTTTTGACTTACCGGGCTCCGTCCGGTTACCTCCACGTGTCCCCTCAGCAGAGGCCGCTGGCCTTGCCTTCGTCTTCCGGGGGAGGCGGCCGGGGGGAGGAGCAGGAGGACTTTTCCAACATGAACTCCGGCGGAGGAGGAGGGTCTTCCGGGTCGAGGAAAAGGTTCAGGACAAAGTTCACGGCGGAGCAGAAGGAAAAGATGCTGGAATTGGCGGAGAAGCTTGGGTGGAAGATTCAGAAGGAAAATGAAGAAATAATCCAGGAATTCTGCAATGAATTTGGGATCAGAAGGCACGTGCTCAAAGTCTGGATGCATAACAATAAGCATTCTCTCGGTAAGAAACCCTAAGAAAAAAAGAAAAGGAAAAATGGGTTCCTCCTTCTTCTTCATCAGTAGTAGTATATCATATGATATCATAGTTGCAGTTGCTAGTATTCCATGCCTATGGCTATGTTGTAATTAAGTAGCTAAGATTATTATTGTGTTTCTGGGGATTAAATATTTATTTTGCAGTCTTCTTTTCTTTACTTTTGTTGGTCCCCAAATGATTCAGTCGGGTCATGTTAACTCCGTCCCTCTAAAAATACTGCGGTGTGCTGAAATGTATGTTTGTATCCGTTTCATTTTCCTGGTCTCAGTCGGGTCTCGTTCTCTCCGTCACTCTAAAAATACTGAGGTGCTGAAAAATGTCATGTTTGTTTCGGTTTGCATTTTCCTGGTCTTCCTTTGCATTTTTGTGGCGTTTTCTCAAGGAACTTATTAACGTTGGGAAACTTGTCGTTTTTTTACCAAACGTTTTGGTCGATCCGAGGATAATCCAAATTCATTTACCAGAACGCATTTCTATATCCACCAAGAAAGCTTCGTATTCAGCAAGGATACTATGCTTATTTATTTATTCTGGTTTCCTGTAACGGAGCTTGATGACTTAATTACATTTTATATAATATTCGCCATGTGTGGTTTGTTTTTACCGTCAAATGATGGAATGAAGCATCGAGATTTAGGAAACATGGGATTATGGGAATTAAACCTACGTTAGTAAGTAGTACTTCCTTTATCTAGTTGTACTTAGATTAGATTCGTCATTTTGTGGGTTTCTCTTCGTTTTTGAGGAAGTACGGTGTTTTATGGGTATGAAATTTAATGCAACAGGCATGTTTTTCCTTTCTGTTTTAATTATCCATGCTCATCCTCTTCCTGCATTCAATGTTAGTGGTGTCTCTCTCTGTGAGAATCTCATGAAAATTCATTACTTTGAGTGTGAGAGGTGTCACCCTCTTTAACACAATATTGTTTGTGAAAGTAAATGAGATAGAAGGATGCAGTGCAGCCATGTATTTTGTAACCTGCCAGTTCAGTTCTTGAGTAGTTTGGTGGATGGAATTCACTGTGGCACCAATTGTTGGTGATGAACGGCACATATGTCATTATTTAACTCGATGAACGTTTTACTTTAGTACATTGACAATCGTATCTTTTTATGGTATATTTATCGTGTATTACAACAGTAAAATTCATTTATATATTTTTTTAATAACATAGGTACGATAAATTTATTTATTGGTTTACTCTTGCAATTCTTAAGATCGAGCCCGTGACATTAAGATTATAAGATCTACCTATTATCCAATATTTCAACTCCCTCCCCCCCAATGTATGTTACTTTTATTGTACATTTAACATGCGTATGTTTATTGTACATGTTACGTGCATACGTTTTTTGTTATATACAATAGGTTTTCCAATAACTTGCGTGTTACAGTACCTCTTTTTTAGTAGGATATGTGCAAAGCGAACATAAACTTAAGTACATTGGCGATCATATCTTTTTCTATCACTTACTAAAATCAATTGTATCTATTACGTTGTATTTATCGTGTGCTATAATAGTAAAACTCACTTCATATTTTGCAATAACGCGCGCACATACAATTATAATTAGACAGTTAAAGGTTATAAAATATGCATTACAAATCTTGTGATACATACACTTTTTTATTGACCTTATATGAATGTTTAATGAAAATGTTGAATAATGAAACGTACATTTGGAGATCAACTATGTTACTTTTATGCTATGCGACATGTATTTGATTATCATAGACGTGTTACTCTTACGGTAGATGACATCTATATATTCCACTGACGTCGTGTAACGTACATAAGTTACTTTTGTTATACACGATAGCTGTTCCAATAATGTGCATGTAACGTGCGTATTACGATATTTTTTATTGCGACGTTCGTGCCAAAGCGAACTTATAATTTTGTACATTGGTGATCATATCTTTTTATAGTACTTCTTACTCAAACTAATTGTACGTGTCATTTTGGGTTTTTTTTCAGTAAACACTAAAATATCTTAATATCACTTCAACTTGTCTATGCTTGCTACTTCCGGTAGGCAAATAGGAAAGCATTGCTTGAGTTGCGAAAAAAGAAAAGAAAAGCATTGCTCCAACTTTGGGAAAACATTTTGTCCAAAGCAAACTTAACTAGCTATGGGCTTTCCATTGAAATTCTCCACTGAAATTTTGTATAGAATATCTATTTCTGTACATAATTCTCAATTGCAATTCCTTTGATTTGTGACCCCATAATTGTGACGTATAGAGAACCATTCAAAGGTTGGAGTTTTGATTTCTACCTCTGTCAATTCTGCCCTATTTAGAGTGTAGATTGACATAACTTTGCTAGGGGCTTCCCAATTTTATTTTTTACCTCTCTACAACTCTTAACTCTAATGTAATAGATAGGCAATAGTATCGAGTTCAAAAAATTGAATCACTTTTTCGTTTTGAGACCAAGCCATTCCAATTAATTATGGGAGATGATTTCCACACTAGTTAAGCTCTTAGACAGTTTCCTCTCCTACTCATATTAGAGCTGATTGGCAAAGTATCATTGCAACACCTTCAAAAGAAAATGTTGAATTTTTCGTTTCACTTTCATTTTGGTACACGATAGGTATTCGAATAACATAAGCACGTTAATATTATGGTACACGGCATCTATTTGATCAACATACCCACATTATACTCTTATGGTACACAATAAGAATTCTAGTGACGTTCATGTAACGTGCATACGTTACTTTTATGATTCACGATAAGTGTTACAATAATGTGCATATAATGCAATATTATTTATAGCAACGTAAATTAAATAATATTGATTTGATTCTCATTAATTTAATCAATTTTTTGTCAAAAAAAAAAAGAAAAAGAAAATTCACATAATGAGAAATGATGGTCCTTGGGATCATGGATGGATATGTGTGCCTAGGTAAGGAAAGAGGTGGAATTGTTTATGAAAAATAATCAGATAGAGATAGTGTGAAAGGGTAAAGGTGTATTTTTGCCACTAACATTCTTCTCAAGGTCTAATTTTGCTATTAAAGTTTTTTTAGGTCCAAAAATGGCACCGACGTTTTTAAAAGGATTCAACTTTGCCACTAATGTTTTTTTAGTTACAAAAAATGCCACCGACTTTTAAGAAAGTTCCAATTTTGCCCTGTATCTTTGTCTCCACTGATTTCTTCTTCTTCTTAACTCAAGAAACCCAGCAATGGGTTTCATGACATGAAACCCACTTGCTGGGTTTCATATCGCTGCTCATGAAACTCGTGAAACCCAACAAATGGGTTTCAAAACTGGAAATTGGAGAACCTTGTGGCGAATCCAAAGCCGGAAATTGCAGAACAAAGGTTCTGCAATTTCAGGCGAATGCAGGAACCTTTCTGCTGCTTCAGAAATTGAAAAATGTAAGTTAAGCCTTACAAGGAGAAGCAAGTGCCTGAAGCCAGTGAATTAAAGGATGCAGCTGGTTCAAGAATTGGTTCCATCTCCAAGTTTAATGATGCAGAAAAGTCTTCAATGACTGATCTATTTTCCTAGTGATCAAAACATTGTCAAAGTGGGATAATAACGTTCTAAATATCAAACAAATGATAATAATTCGATTGTCAGAGCAAATAATGCTGTTGATCTATATGAGATTAAAAGACCGAGGATGACTGTACTAAAAATTAAGTCAAAGAAAATTTCACAAGAGTCGAGTGCTGTGGATGCTCCTGCTAGCTATAGAAGTGATTTGCTTTCTCGATATTCCTGTCCTCAGGCACTTTGGATAGATCGAAGAAGAAGAAGATCGCAGAAGAAGAAGAAGTCGGTGGAGACAAAGATACAGGGGCAAAATTGGAACTTTTTAAAAAGTCAGTGTCATTTTTGGACCTAAAAAAATATTAGTGGCAAAGTTGGACCCTTTTAAAAACGTCAGTGGCATTTTTGTACCTAAAAAAACTTTAGTGGCAAAATTAGACATTGAGAAGAACGTTAGTGGCAAAAATGCACATTTGCCCTAGTGTTAAATGTCTTCATCTCTCAGATTGGTTTGTTTCTTCAGCCGTAACTATTTCTTCTGGGAAACGAAAATTATGTACTCTAGTGAACTTGTACACTGATTCATTTATTTTATAAATTTTTCCGATCGTTACTTGAATTCGTGACCTATTATATGTTATTTTTTTTTTTTCTGAGATGATATATACATGTTACTTTATTTTTACTATGCGTTACTATTAAAATAACATTATTTTAAAAGTGGCGTGCAAATGATGATAGATTCATAACTTTTAATAAAAGATGAACTTGTAGCTGATTCATTTATTCAATTGTTTTTTAAAAAAATTCGTCTATTGCTTGAACTTGTGACCTATTATTCGTTACTTCTAATTCTTACCGTAAAAATTTTAGGAGTTAAGATGATCGGTACAAGTTACTTTATTTTGACTATGCGTTACTACTAAAATAACATAGTTTTGAAAGTGGCGTGCAAAGGAGGATAGATTCAGACTTTTAACAAAATATTTTAATAAAAGATGAACATGTACAGTAATTCCTTTATTCAATTTTAAAAAAAAATTACCTGATAATTGAACTCGTGACCTGTAATCCGTTACTTCTAATTCTTACCATAAAAGTTTAAGTAATTAAGATGATCTATACACATTGCTTTATTTTTACTATGAGTTACTATTAAAATAACATGGTTTTAAAAGTAGCGTGCAAAAAAGATGATAGATTAAAAAAAAAAATTATAATTTTTTTTAGAAATATGAACCAGTACAGTGATTCATTTATATATATATATATATATATTCATTATTTAAGAAAATTTCTGTTCATTGCTTGAACTAGTGATCTATTGTCAGTTACTTCTAATTCTTATCGTAAAATTTTAGCAGTTAAAATGATCTATACACATTACTTTATTTTGACTATGCATTACTATTAAAATAACACTGTAATATAATCACGAAATTCAATGCTATATATTATATCTAGCTGATGTATTGATTTTCTTTGAATATCATTTTCCTTTCATTATTTTGTTCTTACTGTAATGGAACTGTTGTCTTTAAATAAGTAGTTCATCCGTTTTTTTATAGGTGTCCCTTTGAGATGGACGCCCAATTTAAAAAAAAGGTGAATAAAATATTTTTTTTTAACTCATATTTATATACTTTTAGTTTTGTTGCATATTCAATGAGAATATGTGCAATGTACGTGCATATAAAATGACACTGTAATTAATAATATTAAATTAGACCAATTAAATAAGATGTAAAATTGATACTTTATTAATAAATTTATATTAAAATATGTAAAAAAAAAACACTTATTTGGGAATAAAATTTTTTCTCAAATGAGACACTTATTTTTCGGTCCGAAGGAGTAAATTATTTTACTCCAATTTCACAAATAAACATTTAATAGAATGATGAAAAACTTTCTTTTTTATTTTTACATAAAGAATAATTAGAAGAATCTACTTTATCCGTGACAATAATGCAAGTAAATCAATGTTACCAAACAAATTCAGACATTATGGGATACAAATAAATAAGTTTGATTCCGAAAAGTCGATAGATCCAAAGCGTTTGGGACTCCAGATTCCATTTCTTTTTTCTCCTCTTGATGTTCTCAATTGAAACATGTGGGCTAATCGCCGACATGGTTCCCCGTCTCTCCTTTCTTGTCTCAATCACATTTTGCAATCTGGTAGAAAAATAAATAAATAAAATTATTTAGTGCATCTGTTGCACCACGTTAGACTATGCAGCTAGACACATTCAAGGAAAATAGTGCTATTTTGGAAAGAAAAAAAAAATATACATGTAGGGGACCCGTAAATGAATAAAAATCATAATTATTGAGTTATAATTGGATGACTGCACTAGTTTTAAGAATACATTCGATGCACTCAATAATTTTCCGAAAAGAAATATTTTCCCGTTTAATTAGAAGATGGAAAAATTTGTATAAAGGGTGTGGGAGGTTTATAAATTATTAAAAGGGGTATAACTTTAATGAAATTATTATTAAGGGCGTAGATTAACTTAAAGGATTTTCAATATTATAAAAATACAATTTTGCCCTCTTCTACATTTTTCTTACTATAAATTAACTGCTACTTAATTGGTAATTATTTATTTATTCCTTTTTAAATCTCGAACATCATCGATTAAAATCCTATACTCGTCCCATTCTCATCACGTCCCTTCCTCCTAATTATCGATTAGGTAACAATTTTTTTGGAGCTTAGGGTAAGAGATCTCATCACCAAAAAACAATGGAGAACACCTCTAATAATTGTTCTTTTCACTAGGTATAATCCAGATGATTCATGCAATTTACATCCCAAGAAACCCACTAATTGAGTCGGACAGTGTCAACCGTAAAATTTGGGATACAGAGCATCCTGTGTCCAACAATAACCCCATCATAAATTCATAACCAAACATGGAAACGAATGGAAGAAGAAAGCACGGTACCATAGGATCACGGTACCATCTTCTTAAGGTGTCAGCAATCGCCAATCAGAAGAAACTACTGCACATATATTATTTCATAGAATGGCGATTACCATGTCTTGGCTTTGATTTCAATGAAAGAAGACCACTTTCGTAATCAAGAGATAGTTAGGAGATTGGATCAAAGCAGCCCCGGATGAAGATACATTAATGCTCTCCTTATTTGTAATGTGCAAAATTTGACAAGGAAAGAGATGAATTGTGAGAGTTGCTATTCCATTAGATCCCTTCCAATAAATGATTATCAATTGATTGTTTCTTAGTTGATAATTAGGAAGAAGGGACGTGATGAGCATGGTGATAGAATGAAATTAGGATTCTAATAGATGTTGTTTAAGATTTTAATACGATAAGATAACGATTACTAATTATGTAGTATTTAGTTTATAGTAAAAAGATGCAGGAGAGGGCAAAATTGTACCTTCATAATATTGAAAATCCATTAAGTTATTCTACGCCCTTAACAATAATTTCATTAAAGTTATACCCCTTTTAATAATTTATAAATCTCCCACGCCCTTTATAGAAAATTTCCCTTAGAAGATTAAATATTGTAATACTATATTACTACTAGTTGATGTGAAAGTAATATTGTCATTTAAGAAAAATTACTACATACATTTAATTTACTATTTTAGTGTAATAAAAGAAATAACTACAAATTTGTTATTTTCTTATCTCTTATATCTAATCGATCGATGAACACTCAAACTGAATTCGCCCATTTGTGTGGGACGATATCGGGGAGATAGGGGTCAGACGGCAAACAAGATAAGCTGGCTTTTCTCTATATGAGATGAGCCCACTGATCGTCACTTTTTTATAAAATAAATAAATTTAGAGCTTTCTTTGAATTTATATCTAAATGAATCTTAATTGCAAAATGCAGCAGATGCATATAATAATTTCTCACAGTTGTTACATCAATAAATTGTCGAGCTGTTATATAAAACATATTATATACATTTCCCGTGTATGAATTTTCACACAGCAATTCAATTCAAAAGAATAAAAGACATTATCTTCGTCTCGTATAAAGAGTCCAGTAATATCATTGTTCGTTTCAGTACTATAAACTGAAATTTTTTTAGCGGGAAAGAGGAAGTAGTATATAATTACTCCTTATGTTATACCACTTTGGTCAGTAAACTCTAATTTGAAGATAAAAAACAGCTGAACTGAATATTGGGCCTCCAATACTTGAATTCTTTTTGTCCAAATCGAAAATTTTAAGAGATCGGTCCCCCCAATTTTCATCGATCACAAATATGGATGAAGAGGCCGAAAAGACTTTAAAGCCCAATCTAAAATCTCCTGCTATTCAAAAGTTAATAATCAGATGCCTCAATTGATAATTACAAGTATGTGTCATGCCCTTCCCCTAAACCATGTCGTTTTAGCATTGGAGTAGCTTTGTAATGGTTACATTATTTTTGATACTTCTTCCGTCCCATTTAAAGTTCCGAACAAAGAGTCCATTTGTATCAGTGATACAAAGTGAATTCTTTGAATGAAACATAGGAAGTAATATAGTTTCGGCTTCCGAAAAAAGGTAAAAAAATAAAATCAGGGCCTATAAATTGTATTTACCCTTCAAATTTCGCAAAATTACCAAACGCATCTTAAAATTTAAAAAAAAGTAAATTGTCGTTGCCTATTTTGATTGCTCATACATGAGGATTGATGTGACGCAAATTGTCCGTCAATGGATGCTTCTTGTGGCCCAATACGAAATCTTGAAAGGCAAGGTCCACTCTTGTAGCCGCTAACCAAAGAGAAAGGAAGTAACGCTGGAAACCGGGCTGGATGGCTCGGATTAACGCAGATGAAGGGGAAACTGAAGACTGTGGAGTATTCTGATGACAAAAGTAAACGCGCAGGAGAACTGCGGGGCTTTCCCCCCGGTGTAACTCCGCCGATCAAGTTAATAAGGTTGAAGAAGATGAACAGTATACACTAAGAGCTCAAATGTCAAAGATCGCGTACCTTTCTAAGTCTGAAGACTTAGTATTTATATCAAGACTCAGATTATGCCCGTTGCAATGTAATGATTAGCATTCCCAACTGCTCCGTCTCTCTGCATATCCAACTACTCTTGTCATCATAATCTGACTTTTGGCATATCCAGCAAAGTCACTAAGCTCCAGGCCACGAATACTAAGCTCTACGCAGAAAACCAGGAGCTCAGTACCAAGGCTAGCCAGTTGGAGACCAAGTACCAGGGCTTGGAGGCTGAAGTCGCCGCCCTGAAGGAGGAGAAGGTCGCCCTACAGAAGGCCTTAGAAGAAGAAGCAAAGAAGTCCGCCGAGTTACTTAGCCCGGCTGAAGTAGAAGCGGCGCGTCAAGCTACTTTAAAAACCTTCAAGGAGAGACCATTGCTAGATCTGATGAATCGGCGGTTCATGGAGCTTATTCAGTGCAGGTATACCTTGTGCTGGGATGAATTTAAAGGCCCCAGGGTGGAGGGCCTCCCTGAAGATTCCTTGGCCCATACGTCTTTGCTAGCTCAGGGTCGTGATCCCTTCGATCTGGTTGATGAGGTCAAGCAGGAGTGCCGAGATACTGGTATTCCTTTGCCGGAGAACGTTGCAGAAGAAGATCCCGTTGCCGACCCAAACGGGGCATCTGAGGAAGTGACTTCCCAAGCTCCACCATCTTAATTTTTGCCTTGTAAAAATTTTCTTCGGAATAGTTTATTCGAACAGCTTTGTATTGGGTCGGTATTATTTCTTTGAATAAATACGTACTTTTCTTCCTTCGCCATCTTGACTGCGACTTATTACATGTTTTTCCCTTCACGATCTTAACTCCGGCTGATTCATAGATAGTATTTTCTTAAGTGTGCTGCGTTCCAGGCTCGCGGAATCAATTGCCCTTGCAAATCTTCTAAAACGTAACTGCCGGTAGGTCGTGCTTCTATCACCCGGTAAGGTCCTTCCCAATTAGATACTAACTTGCCTTGATCTTGCGGTTTACTGATAGCTCGGCTCCACAAAACTAGGTCTCCCGGTACAAAGGCTCGATGCTTGACCCAGGCATCATAGTGTTGTCGGACTAAATTCTTGTAATTTAGCTGATGTTTGTAGGCCGAGTCCCGAGCTTCTTCCACCAAGTCCAAGCTAAACTCCAAATTTTGTTGGTTCTGGTCCCTTTCGAAGTGCATGACTCGGGGCACACTATTTTGTATTTCTGGAGGTATGACAGCATTGACTCCAAAGGCTAACTCAAAAGGAGTTTTCCCGTAGCAGACTTAGGTTTGGTTCGGTGACACCACAATACTTGAGGTAACTGTTCCACCCAATTCTTGCCCTTATCTTCCAGCCTGGTTTTTAATTCGTGCAACAAAGTTCAATTAGTGAGCTCCACTTGTCCATTTGCCGGAGGATGAGCCACAGACGTGAAACGCTGAGTGATACCAAGCTTTGTACACAAGGCCGTAAACTCCTTAAATTTAAATTGAGTTCCGTTATCCGAATTAGGTACGCCGAATCGACAAATGACTTGCCTCCATAGAAATCGAGCTACAGTTCGCCCAGTAATATTCGTCAATGCCTCGGCTTCCACCCATTTTGTGAAGTAGTCTATAGCCACGACCAGATACTGACAAGAGTCGATCTTAGGAAATGGTCCCATAAGATCTATCCCTCATTCTGCGAAAGGCCAAGGAGCAATTATCCCGGTAAAGCTGGACGCTGGTAACCTATGAATCGGCGCGTTGTGTTGACAACTGGGACAATGGCGAACATATTCGACTGCTTCCTGGAATAACTGAGGCCAATAAAACCCAGCCCCAATTACTTTTTTAAGCCAAATTCCAAGCCCCGATATGAGACCCACAATCCCCCTGGTGTATTTTCTTTAAGCACGGCCTCCGCTTCTCCTGGACCCAAACATTTTAGTAAGGACATCAAGAACCCCCTTTTGTATAACTCTTCCCCACTATCTGATAATGTTCTGCCTTCCTTCGTATTCGCTGCACCTCCTTTCGTGAGTCTGGCAAAGAACCATTTTGTAAATACTGCCATAGAGGAAAATGCCAATCCCGACCTTCACATATAGACAAGATAGCCGGCTCGGCTGTACTCCTAGTATGCACTTCTTCTACCAGAACGCTCTCAGTTAAGTGAGAGAAAATCGAAGACGCCAATTTGGACAAGGCATCTGCATTTGTGTTTTTGCTTCGTGGGACTCGTTCTATAGCCCATTTTGGAAAAATTTTCAGCTGTTGTTGTACCAATGCTAAATATTCCTCCATTTGTCGATCTTTGGCCTTATACTCCCCCAAAATTTGTTTAACGACTAGCTAGGAGTCTGAACAAATTTTCAAGTTTCAGACCCCTAGCTTCCGAGCTAATTTTAGGCCTGCTAACATGGCTTCGTACTCCGCCTCGTTGTTGGTGGCTGTGAAACAGAACCATAAAGCATAAGTGTGGGTTTCCCCGGTAGGGTTGGTGAGGATGATCCTGGCACCCGACCCGGCCTGGCTGGAGGCACCGTCTACATAGAGTGTCCATGAATCACCGCATTTTGCCACGGTTAAAAGTAGGTCGGTTTCTTGTGTCGGGCCAGGTGTATCTTCCTGGATGTCTGATACGCCTTCAGCTATAAAATCTGCTAACACTTGACCCTTGACTGCGGTACGAGGCATGAAGGTGATGTCGTACTCCCCCAATTCAATAGCCCATTTGGTGAGACGACCTGAAACTCCCATTTTTTGCAAGATGGTTTTCAGTGGCGCATCGGTATAAACAGTGACTCTGTGGGCGTCGAAGTAAGGTCGGAGTTGTCGTGTAGAATGAACTAAAGCCAAGACTAGCTTTTCTAAGCTGGAATAATTTTTTTCTGCAGCCTGCAAAACTTTGCTAACAAAATAGATGGGTCTTTGAACTCGGTTATCTTCTCGAAGCAAAACCGAGCTAATTACAGATTCAGTGGTTGCTATATACATGTATAATGGTTCCCTAGGAATTGGCATGGTTAAAGATGGTAAATATGCTAAGTACATTTTTAATTGTTCGAAAGCAGCTTGGCATTCTGAAATCCATATAAACTTATCTGATTTTTTCAAAATGCTAAAAAATGGTAAGGCTCGTTCTGCCGACTGAGCTAGAAACCGGTTTAAGGCCGCTAATCTACCCGTTAATTGTTGTACTTCATGAATTGACCTAGGAGGGTGCATTTGTAGAACAACCTCTACTTTTTTAGGATTAGCAGAAATACCATCTTCGAAAACCATGTAACCCAAGAATTTACCCGAAGTAGGCCCAAAAATACATTTTTTAGGATTTAGTCTTAATTTGTACCGAGCTAGAGTTTCAAGTGTTTCACGTAAATCAAGCAAGTAATTAGATTCATCCCTACTTTTAACAAGTAAATCATCAACATATGCTTCCATATTCCGACCTAATTGTTTCTTAAAGATCTTATTCACTAAGCGTTGAAAAGTAGCTCCAGCATTTTTCAGACCAAAAGGCATAGTAATGAAGCAATAAGTACCTTTTTCCATGATAAATGATGTTTTCTCCTCATCTTTCTTAGCCATGAATATTTGGTGATAACCCTTGTAGGCGTCTAAGAAATTGAGAAAGCGAAACTCGGCTATGGTATCGACCAGTAGGTCAATTAAAGGCAAGGGAAACCAGTCTTTGGGGCAGGCCTTTTTCAGGTTGGTGAAGTCGATGCACATGCGTCAGGTACCATCGGGCTTGGGGACTAATACCGAATTAGCCAGCCACTCTAGATAATCTACTTCTCGAATGATATGCACCTCCAGTAAAGCATTGACTTCCATCTCTATGTGTTTACTTCGTTCTCCTCCTAAGTTACGTTTCCGTTGGCGAACCGGCCTATTACTGGCATCAATAGATAACCTGTGTTCAATGATACTTCGAGAAATATCAGGCATGTCTTCCGGCCCCCAAGATGGCGCCAGTTGATGTGACGCAAATTGTCCGTAAATGGATGTTTCTTGTGGCCCAATACGAAATCTTGAAAGGCAAGGTCCACTCTTGTTGCTGCTAACCAAAGAGAAAGGAAGTAACGCTGGAAACCGGGCTGGTTAGCTCGGATTAATGCAAATGAAGGGGAAACTGAAGACTGTGGAGTATTCTGATGACAAAAGTAAACGCGCAGGAGAACTGCGGAGCTTCCCCCCCCCCCCGGTGTAACTCAGACGATCAAGTTAGTAAGGTTGAAGAAGATGAACAGTATGCACTAAGAGCTCAAATGTCAAAGATCGTGTACCTCTCTAAATCTGAAGATTTAATATTTATATCAAGACTGAGATTATGCCTGTTGCAATGTAATGATCAGCATTCCCAGCTGCTCCGTCTCTCTGCATATCCAACTGCTCCTGTCATCATAATCTAACTTTTGACTTCCTTCACGCCATCGTTCTGAGTGTTTTCTGCATGCATTCAAAATACATGTCTAATCCTATTATGACTTCTACCTACTGTGTCAGCGCCCTTACTTGTTCCGACCTAACCTCTTTGGCTCGGTAGTGATGACCGTTGGGATGAATATAGGAAAACTTAGTGGGACTGACCTAAGGTTTAAACCGATCTAAGCTTATGTCTTTGGCTCGGCTTTATGGAACTTTCTGACCTAAACTTGGTTTTAGACCTTTCAGATATCTTTACATTTTTAACTGTTTATTCTTTCTTTTGTTCATTGGGCCAGGCCCAATGAAAGCCTATTTTTATGCACACCAAGGATGATGATTAATCCAGGCATTCATACTAGTTTCACCGATACTAAAATTGGGTTGAGATTTATTGTCTCAATTACGGTGTCTCCTGTTGTGTATCTCCTCACATATGTGGGGGTTCCATTAGTGATCTACTATTGGGCCCCTCCACATATATGAGGGGAGACACAACAAGAGACACTGTAATTGAAACATAGGATCTCATGCCTACTAAAACTAGCCAAATCCCTAGTCAAAAAGGGCAACGGTCCAATAATTTCTCAAACTCCAACTATCGATAAACCCTGGTAATTAACCTATCGAGGAAACTGAAAGATCACATACAATCATTATGTCATGTAAGATTATGCAATTTTACACATCTAAGAAAAAGGAAAAAAAAAACTCCTTTTTGTAAGCAGATACATACATGAAGGGTGAAAGAAAATGAAATATTTGCGGAGCCCTAATAATGCCTCCTATTAGGCTTTATTAATTGTTACACAAGCTTTTATTTTCTTTTTTCTTTTTTATAAAAAAGAAGTAAACACAAACGCATAACAAATCATAATTTGAATGATCAAAACTAATAAAAGAGGCCTTTATTAATTAATAATTAATCCCTCCATCCTGGCATTGTGTTGTCAACTCCCAAATTCACCCTATGCCGCAGAGAAGCATTCGTTTTAACCATCCTTCGTTTACGAACAGCAGTAGTGTCCATTTTTTCACTTGGTCCTGAACGAAGACTGTTCATCCAGTCAAATTTCTTCGTCCCGCGAGAAGGATTACCAGACATAATTCGTTGAACATGAGCCATTTGATCATTCCGAGGTTGTTTCTTGATCTCTTTTATTTCAATCTTAGTCCCGCCTTCCGTTTTGATGTTTATGTTAACCTCAGACGGTATTTTAGACCCTGGATTCATGATATTTTTAAAAATATCAAAAGTGTATCGTGAATGATGAAAAATTATTAAAAATGACTTGATTCCAGTGTTTTTAGTAGGTACCTGGTGGACGAGTTGATGCTCTTGCCTCCCTGTCCTTTTGCTGCTGATACAGCCTCTGCAGCCTGAGAGCCAGATGACATATTTCCTCCTTGATTTCTTCTTCCAGCTCTCTCTCCACATCCATTTTTAAATCTTCGCGAATCTTCGCCTCCTCGAAAGACATGATCGCTGCAGATATATACAACTAGAATCACCTCTTTAGTGCGTAAGTTATATAGGATCAAAGAGCGGATCAAATGGCTGATCATAAGTTATATGCTGTTGTTTGTTTGGATCATATATAGGATGATTGAGCTCGGATCCTCTATCTTACTATTTGTGTCTCAATTGTGTAACGCTTAAGGTACACTAAAAGTGGGACAAATGATCTAGCCTCGCATAGATGATTGAGATTTGAGACTGATCATGGGATCCATGTTGGACCCACAGAACCAAGTAGTCTACTAGGATTGAATATGACATAAAACGGAATGTTCCGATGCTTAAGACAGAAAGCTAGACGTTATTAACTAGTTATTTCGGTTGTCTGATTCAAATTTAGGCGCCAAACAGGTGTGTCCGCAAAGTGGGATTTTAGAGGGGAAATGGAGAGGGTTTAAACTTTAAACTTGACCAGTTTTTGATGAAATATTATTATTAGTATATATTCTACAGTTTATGTGCTTTACTTGCAAGGAATATATAAACGTAATGGGTTTGGTTGCCCTTAAAGCACAATCCAACATGGAACATTTTCACGTGTTGATGTGAATGTTTTACGGTCAATTTACTATTCAAATTAAGTCGGAAATTTTTTTTTTTATCCTGTTATGGTTTTAAAGTTATTCCAAAAATTAACAATCTGGACTCTATGGTAAAGGGTACTAGTTAAGTCCTATAATTTTACGTTATGTTATCCCAAATATATAATAATATGAAACTCTAAATAGTTCTAAGGAATGATTTTTTTAAAATTTATTTATAAATAATTGGCCGTATTCACCCTATCATTAAAAACAGTTTGACGAAAGTACAGAGAGGGAGGCAAAAAACCTCTAATAAAATTGCGACATTAAGAAATGAAATAGAACTAATTTGAACGTTTTGAGACTCCAACTAATGTTGAGTAATCCCTATGCGGAATTGGTAGAGTTTGAATGGTTTTTCCAGATAAAGAGTGATCCTTACGTCTTCTTGATTTTTTCGAAATCATTGGCATGAAATTAGTTATAGGGAATGATATATGTTAAGGGCATGTTCGTTTTTATTATTTTTGTTTGTGTTTTGATTTCTACAGTAAATTTAATATATTATACTCCTTTCGATTTTATTAGAAGAGTCTACTTTGTAATACTAAAAACAGTATTAGAAAGTAAACTCTTATAATGAAACAGAAGGAGTAATATTTTTTCATAATTTCCAAACACATTTTATATTAAAAAATTATTTTCCAAATTAAAGGTTTTTTTCCCCTTTGCATTAAGACAAAAAAATAAAACAAGAACGTAAATGCAATGAAGTTATCGTTAGTTCTTAGGAGATCTTTGGAACCTGGTAATAATATTTTTATTTAGTAATACTACCTCCGTCCTATATTAAAAGTCATGTTTCAAGATGGTTGTTCATCGTGACTTAGAAATGATTATATAACTAAACTAGTTTTTTAATACTCCTAAGATAGATGAAGAGTATAATAGTGTGTGTATGTCTGTGTAATCGTACCTTGAATTGATTTATGATTAAAGTTATCAAAACTCTTCTTGATATTTCTCTTAGGGAAAACTGCAAAAGTGGTCCACAATCTTTACCCCTGTTTCAAATGTAGTCCACAATCTTTAGTAAGTGGCAAATGTAGTCCACAATGTATCCATTTTGTTGCAATTTTAGTCCAAAAACGGAAAATGGACCTTGACTAACGGTCAACGGGTTTGACCGTCAGTCAAACCCGGGTTTGACCCTCCTAAAACCACCCCACCCCTTCCTTCCAAAACCATTTCTCCACATCACTTCTTCCTCCACGTCAGCACCAGAAAATGAAAGGAGATCATAAAAACTCCAAAATTTGCTCCATTGGGGTTTCGAACCTGTGACCTCCAGGATGCGCGCGCGAGAGACAACCACTAAGCTGCAGTCGTTTGTTTGTCTTTGGTTACTGTTCCATTCACTCATATAGAATCACACTTTTCTTTCGTACTTTATACACAAAGCCGTATTAAGACTTTCAAATTCCTTTCCATGCCGTCAAATTAATTAACTTATTTAATTAAAATTACTATTCTAACCTTATTAAATAATGTCAAACATATAATTACCTCTAATATATATTTTTAACTCTTTCAAAAATCTCATACGAATTAATTCAACATCAACTATAATATATTTTTAATTCTTCCCCTTCGTATGAGATTATTTAAAAATATATTATAGTTGATGTTGAATTAATTCGTATGAGATTTTTGAAAGAGTTAAAAATATATATTAGAGGTAATTATATGTTTGACATTATTTAATAAGGTTAGAATAGTAATTTTAATTAAATAAGTTAATTAATTTGACGGCATGGAAAGGAATTTGAAAGTCTTAATACGGCTTTGTGTATAAAGTACGAAAGAAAGTGTGATTCTATATGAGTGAATGGAACAGCAACCAAAGACAAACAAACGACTGCAGCTTAGTGGTTGTCTCTCGCGCGCGCATCCTGGAGGTCACAGGTTCGAAACCCCAATGGAGCAAATTTTGGAGTTTTTATGATCTCCTTTCGTTTTCTGGTGCTGACGTGGTGCTGACGTGGAGAAGAAGTGATGTGGAGAAATGGTTTTGGAAGGAAGGGGTGGGGTGGTTTTAGGAGGGTCAAACCCGGGTTTGACTGACGGTCAAACCCGTTGACCGTTAGTCAAGGTCCATTTTCCGTTTTTGGACTAAAATTGCAACAAAATGGATACATTGTGGACTACATTTGCCACTTACTAAAGATTGTGGACTACATTTGAAACAGGGGTAAAGATTGTGGACCACTTTTGCAGTTTTCCCATTTCTCTTAACTAACACTTAAGTTAATCGATTTTCAGAAGCTATAACCCCGTAAAGGAAAATGGATTGGCGATCAGGAGTATGGTGTCAATGGTGCAAGCTTTCCCTTGAAAGCTATGGTGGAAGAAACGTCATTCAGAAGTCTTATGGGCAAGGTTTATGCGAGCTCTAACGCCCTCGACACGAACGAACATCTAGGGATTGGTCTCAGATGTGTTAAAGCCTCAGTGCCAGCGCCGCTTTCGATCGTCGCCGTTCTCTCTAGCCAGACTCCGCCCACCCAGCAGCCATGGTGACCGCCAAGAAGACCAACAAGACTCATGGGAAAGAGCAGTGCATTCTATGAAGAAAACAGAGGAAGTCTGCGCAGAAAAGAGATGAGAAAACAGAGGAAATTGCTGAAGGAAGTGGGAGAAATTGGACGAAACGGCGCCATTCTAATAATGTATACACAGTAGGTGCATCTTAATCGACACAGGAGATTTGAAGCCCCAAAGGTGTCCCTATGCAGAATTTACGTAGGTTGAGATGCAAGGAGACTGGAGAGGCTTTGAGGCAGCAAATGAAAATTCCCTCATGAATTTCAACTGATGCCAGTCCCTCCTCCTGGATTTGATGAGCCTGTTGTATTTAATGTAGAACTGCATGCCTGATTGTTTCTTCTGGTTGTTTGAAAATCATCCACATATTCTGCTAATTTCCGTTTATCTTTTGCTGGACTAGATGGACTTTTGCCATCCTCTTTCTACTCTCTCTCTCCCCCATACTTTTCTCCCCCTTCTCTCTAAAACAAACCCTAGCAGCCGCCGCCCCCCTCCCCCCCCCCCCTTCTCTTCTCCGGGAGAAGGGGGGGAATAGTTTGTTTTTTTCTCCTGTTTTTTTTTCTTCTATTTGTTTTATTTTTGTTTTCTTTTGTTTGTTTCCTTCTTGTAAGGGTTTGGCCCCTTATTTGTAAGGTTTATTGGACTCTCTTTGGGAGAGGTTTATTGGACTCTCTTTGGGAGAGGTTTTGGTGGCATCGGAGAAGAGGAGGAAGAGGAAGAAGAGGAAGAGGAAGAAGAAGGGTTTGGTCCCTTATTTGTAAGGTTTATTGGACTCTCTTTGGGAGAGGTTTTGGTGGCATCGGAGAAGAGGAGGAGGAAGAAGAGGAAGAAGAAGAAGAAGAAGAGGAAGAGGAAGAGGAAGAAGAAGAAAAGAAGGAGAAGTTTTCGGTGAAGAGGAAGAGAAGAGGAAGAAGAAGGTGGGTCCATTACATGGTAATGAGGTGTTTTTTGCCCTCTTTTGTTGTATTTCAACTGTTGCTGGACGGTTTCCAGTGCATTTAATATAAAGTTTTTCATTTCAAAAAAAAAGATGGACTTTTGCCATCTATTTTATGTATTTCCTATGAATTGGACAATATTTCCTCTTGTTGGGGGTGTTGCCTCATCAACCATGATGTTTATGGCTTCGTTTGCTGTTTAAGTACTATTTACGTTTGATATTACGCAGCAGCAGGTTTCCTACTCCATATTCCTATTCCAAACCGTGTTCCACCAATTGAATAATGCCACATGTTGAACTCTTGCTTCTTATTATTAACTAACAGCTCACATAACAAGCAGCAGTTTTGCCGTTAGCGTGTATCATTAAGGCCAAAAAACAAAACTGAATCCTTGCGGCAAACTTTGGTTCAAGAATTTTCATAGAAAGCAAGACTTCTCCCCAGCAGAAGAAAATCTAACTGAAGAATCCCGAATTCTGCTTGTGAACAGAGGCAAACGCTGGCGTAGTATTTCAACAAGGACCACCAATCCATAGAAACAGAGAACTGATTCTTTTTGTGTGTTCGGAAATCTGCCATTGATTGAGTTCTGTGTGGAAACTTACAGTTTGGTTTGATCTTTGTGGGTCTCCTGTGACAAAATCCCTAATTCCTTATTTGCAGAAGCAGAGCCATGGATGCAGGGATCTTTTGTGAGTGCACTCAAATCTTTTTCATGGTTGATTACAGGTGAAGATCGATTAAAAATATGTTATATCACACTGCCAGTAAAAACTGCTTGTCATGGTCTCCAGATAGTTCCACATTTGACACGTGTGATTATATATGAAATAAACGAGGCATCAAGTAGAATAACTACCAACGCCCTTCATTTAGGTGGAGTATATGGATTAACTTTCACCGATCAACAGAGTGTGATCAATTCTGACATGGATGCTTTTCTCGGGGTCTGGTGGATAACTCCACCATAAGCAAAACACGTATGGATGTTACCCGAAGATAAGATTTGGAATTGCTACTTTGACACTTTGAAATGGAGGCTAAAATTTCTGCACTATTTTCTTTTTTGAAATTATCCTAAAATTTTAACTCATTGTTTTGTTTTGGCTTTTAAGAAATCTTTCATCAACCGAAAGTCTTTATCTGTAATTCCCCTAGTACTTATATATAAAGTACGAATCCACTTGCTACAGTGTTTTGGTCGTCGTTCATTTTTTCTAATTCCCATTTTGTCCTTTTTTTCACCCCCTCTTCAAATGCCTCCCTGCTTAGTACACGCGTCTCTCTTTTACCCTTTTGTCTGGTACACGCGTCTCTCTTCTACCCTTCTGCTTGGTACACGCGTCTTTTTCCAGATTTCTTCTACACAGCTCCCTTCTCAGTTTTTCTCAATTCTCTCTCTTTCTTCTCAATTCTCAAAGTTTTGAATGCACACACATTTTTCTATGTTCTCTTACCTCAATTAGGGCTTTTTCTGGTTTCTTTTTGATTTCTTCCGTGATTTCACGACACTCGGCGCCACAAATAGGTTTTGGGTGGCGGCGGTAGGGATGGCCACGGTTCCGGAACCGCCGGTTATGGTTCATAAATCAATGGAACCGGAACAGAACCTTGGGGGGACGGTTCCGTGCCGGTTCCAGAACCGCCGATTTCGGTTTTTATTCCGGTTCTGTCACGGTTCCGGTTCTAGTCTGTCACCGTTCCGGTTCTGTCACGGTTCCCATTCCGATTCCAATCTTTTCCGTTTATTTAACAATTTTTTTCGTTTATTTAAAAATTTTAACTTATAAATGTTATTTTATTTTGACTCAATTAATAACTCGATTATTTATAAATAATTAAAATTACAAAAATAAAATAAAATATGTAGCAACAGTACATACATTTAAACAATTAAATGATTTATATAATAAAAGATACAAAAATAAATTGTGAAAAAATATATATACAGAAGAATAATACCTCAATATATTATTTTTAAAAAAAATCAAGAGAGTGATGCCTTGTTATAAATCGTGAGAAATCAAAGTTTGAACTTTGAACCATTGAAACTTTTACAAAATAACACATCTTGAATATTTAATATAATTCATCTTCATCATTTGCGGAAGTTGTGGTTGGATCTAATTTAATTTAATAATTAATTAATTTTAATTTAATTGAATGCTTATTTATATTATATTAATAATATATATAAAAAGTATACTATTAGTTTATATATTATTATAATATATATTTAAAAATAATTTTTATATATTATATGTTAAACATATAATATAATTATAATTATAAGAAAGAAGTTCAAAAAAAGTAAATAGTTGAAGTGGTTAATCAACTTTGCTGAAAGCCTTTCAATTCTAACAAAGGGTCGTGTGTTCAAATCTGTGCAAAAGGAATGTAAAAATTATTATTTTTATAGTTCTCACATTAGATTCCTTTGGAACCGGAGGGTTGGAACCGGCGGTTCCCGATTCTCAGACAAGAGGAACCGGAACCTTAACCGCCAGATGCGGGTCCAGTTTCAGTTCCGGTTCGTGGCCATCTCTAGGCGGCGGAGCCAAAGAAATTGGATCGACATGGCTTGGGTTCATCAAAATTGTAAATCAGTTGGAAGGTAATTGGTTTCTTTTATGCGGGATGAATCAAACAAATTGAATCTTGATAAGTTGGAAAGCTCAAGGTTTCTAGATTCTTCTCCTCATCAATGACTCATTTTTTTGTCTATTGGGATTTTTCTCCCTCATCTCCCGCAGATCGATCACATGAAACCCATATGGATTTTAGCTTTGAACTGTTTGGCGAGTAATCTGGATGGCATGGGAAGTGATCTCCTCATCCCCTGGGTCCTTTTTGGCATGCAAATGGTTGCAGCGGTCTCTCCTCCATCTGTTCTCCTATGGTAATTTTACTGTTATCATCCTATATTAATTTTACTTAGAATGTAATTTTTGAATCTCTTCAAAGATTTATCAAGAGGTTATATCTAGAACCGAATTTCTGGTATAATGTTTTCTTCTTTTTTTGGGTCAATATCGTTATGTGGGTTTTACCGTTCCTTTGTAGGTTTAAGGCGGTATGTTTACTTGACGGGCACAGTGTTTACGAGCAGATTTGGATTTTTTATTTTTTTTACTTTTGGGTAGCTGAAATTTTATTATTCTCTCTTAATTGCAGGATGAAAAAATATGGCAGGGAGAAGAGCAGCTCATGGATTCTCTTAATTGCTAGATGGCCTAGAAGAATCCCAAATTCGTGTGTTTGGTTTGCCCATCAGGCCTTCTTTTTGCTGCGCTGTACTTGCCAAGGTAAACATAGAAACTTACAGCTAAAGAAGTTCATGCACTTTTCATTCATTACCATTTCATTCTTACCCTTACCATTTCATTCGTGTTCAAGATGATCTGAGAGTTGGAACTTGAGTTGGATCCAGAATTGCCTGCAGTGTTGCTGACATGAGGTGGTGAAGGGATGCTCCCTGTGTAGAAAACTAAACTGCACAGGCTCTTGGAGAATCTATGTACTTACCTGCTCCATTTAATTAGGTAGTCTCTTATTGCTTTTGTTGGATGTGTATTTAGTGAAAGGTTCAATTACTCATTTGCACTTTGAAATTTTGGATCCTTTTAAATGCTTTTTGTTACCTTATCTTCTGAGACTCCAGTTCTCATAAATTGTGGTGATTATGCTAAAGTTTGGACTTGCCAAGCAGCATAAAGGATTTCATTTTCGGTGTCATATTTTGTATTTGTTATTATTTGGAACCTGCTTTCTTTATCTTTAATGAGTTTTATTCTTTAATTTCATTGGCTTAAAATATGAGAGAAGACTGGAAGATTTAAAAAGAAGAAGAGAGAATTATGACTGATATAAAAGTTGCTGAACTTGATTGAACCTTTGTGCACTAGCTGTTTTGAAAATATACCCCAAAACGAAGGTATTATAAAATATTTCCAGGGTCTGAGAGACTAGCTTTGAGATTCTGCAGGTACTTAACATGTCACTTTGCGAAACTTTTATTTGAGGGCCTCTCTCGCGTCCCTCTAATATCGTGTGGTATGAAGGTCAAATTGATGTATTTAATCCTAAATGTGATGTTAAATTTGTGTATGTTGATTCTCAGTTGAGACAGAGTGTGTTCTTAATCTTTTACTGGAAATCTTTACTTCTCTATTGTGCTTTTTAATGGTTCTTATCTCTTACAGTATTATCTTTTTTCACAACACTCTAAATTTAATTTCATGCATTTATGCTTATAAATTTTGACATACTGAGGAAGAAGGCTGTTCACTGTCATTTTTTCTGTTCTGTTGATTGGCCTTGCCAAAATTCTCATGTTGATAAGTTTAAGAGACACGAACTTTCCACTTAGGGCAAAGATTGTTAACATTTTCTGAATTATTTTGGAATCTACTGTTATCATTTACTACTATTTTGTTTATGTTGTTTGATTACTATTGAAAATATATGGGTCTTCCAACTATATATTGGTGATGTATTTCTGACTGTTTTCTTTATCTTTCTGAATGTTGGTGGCAGAATTTCCGTTGTCAAGAAGTTGAAAGGTACAACAAACCTGAAGTTGAACTAAAGTAAGTCTTTAACTACTGCAGCTAGAGTTAGCTACTTTCATCTCGAGCTAAAGTAAGTCTTTAACTACTGCAGCTAGAGTTAGCTACTTTCATCTCATGTTGTTCATTTAGTTTTAAGCTAATCGTTCATAACTTCATGGCATTATGTAATATAGCCTCAAGGCAGAGTCAAAAATAAGTTCTTGCTTCCTTGTTTGATTTGTCACTTTATAATATAGGTTAAATGGATGCACTTGAAAGAATGAACTCTCTTTTCAATAATTTAGGCAGATTCTTTGGTTGATTTTAAGCTCACAGATTGGTTTTGTCATCAAACTATGTCAAATGTTATTAGTCTAATTGTCTCTAATGAAATGTAGATGATGTTGTTAGTAAGCAAGTGGTACAAAGTCTATGGAGTTGTGGTAGAGCTATCGCTTACCCTAACAAAAGATAGTAATTTACTACCAGATCTACAAAACAGCTAAGATTAGCACAGTGAAAAGCAGGGTCGAATCCACAGGGAACGGAGTGACCTATTGATTTCAAGCAAGTGTTTGGTTAGCAACCACCTTTGTGCACCGGAATGCCTTGTAAAGTCACTTGTGATTACTAAGTAAAAACACTAATGAAGGAGATCAAATTTATAAAAGTAATCCAGCAACATGTAAATGTACAATAATCTCATGCATGTCAATCACAAACTCAAAGATATATTAATTAGCATGTATCAAGCAGTTATAGATTACCGTGAATAAGTACAGACATAACCCAATTGCCCCTTATTTATCGACAACTACCGTAAATAAGTACAAATATAATTGTACTCTAATTAATATAGAACAGGCCGGAAATTCCTAGCCGCGTCACCAATTTGGACTTACTAACCCCTTACCCTGCATTACCTGACGGTAACTTCACCACTAATTAACCTATCCACTAAATGACATGAAGTAGTGAGACGGATTAATTGGTTCTACTGAATCTACACAAGTTGATCAGACCTATATAAATTCAAGTAATGAGATATAGACACCCAGAGTGAAAGGGAACACATGCATATTAATTACGAACAATTCGGTTTCATGACATGCATAGATTAATTGCTATTTACATTATGTTGGATTTGAAGATTTAGCTACTCATATTAACTAAACTAATTAAACAATAATTATAAAAGGAATTCATATTAATCTAAGTAATTAAATAACTAGGACTCACTCATTGCTACTGACCGAAAAGGGCAATTTCATAGATATATTAGCTAACCTACAGTACTGGACTTACGGGTTTAATTAAAACAACTAATCACTAATATAATCAACTACTGCATATATTAACCAAACTAATAAATTAACTATACTGGAACTTACGGGTTCAATCAATTAATTAATTAACCAATTCACATGTATGAACTATAATTTAAAATAATTGACTGATGCTACTGACTATTAATTAATCGATTGCAAATCCCAACTACTGATCGAAAAGAACAAGTGCATGCATGCAAGCCACTAACAATTCATTACTACTAACTAATCGCATGCATGCATTAAACTTCTACTGGCTACGGAAGCAATTAATCAATTGAGAATTAAAATAAATATCAGAACCGAAAGCAATCAACAATTGCAATTGAAGGGAAAGAATTACTAGATTAACGCAAACCAATGTCGGCGGTGGAAGAAAACTTCAACGCCGGTGAAATCCTTCACGAAAAACCAAACTACTCTACTGCTGCCGCTACTTTCCTACGTACGTAAACAGAACTCCAGAAAAAAACTGATACTAATCGGAATGAATCGGAATGATCAATCCTCCACTAACTCTGTCCATTTATAATGTGCAGAGTTAGTTTAATATAAGGAAACTAAAATATTCTCCTACGAGATAGAATTAAACTAGGAAATAATAACTAAAGCAGCATAATTAGAATAGGAATAACGTATCATGGTAGGAATAAAATTCCTACAAGTGTCACAAGTCGACTTAAACTAGGAAACACAGTTCCATAATACTTCGTTACTTGCATCAGAAGTAACTCAGATCTGGCAGGTGAATTAATTCCTTCTGGGCTCTTTCTTTTCAGATTCGGTCATGCTACCTTTCTATTGGGCCTATTTGTGTGTCATGAACCCAATAGAAAGTTTAGGAAGAACCCGTAATAGAAAAAACTGATACTAATCGGAATGATCAATCCTCCACTAACTCTATCCATTTATAATGTGCAGAGTTAGTTTAACATAAGGAAACTAAAATATTCTCATACGAGATAGAATTAAACTAGGAAATAATAACTAAAGCAGCATAATTAGAATAGGAATGACGTATCATGGTAGGAAGAAAATTCCTACAAGTGTCACAAGTCGACTTAAACTAGGAAACACAGTTCCATAATAACTCTTCGTTACTTGCATCAGAAGTAACTCAGATCTGGCAGGTGAATTAATTCCTTCTGGGCTCTTTCTCTTCAGACCCAGTCATGCTACCTTTCTATTGGGCCTATTTGTGTGTCATGAACCCAATAGAAAGTTTAGGAAGAACCCGTAATAGCTTCTCTACTACGCAAATGGCCCGTTAGGCGGTCGGAACTTCATTTCTGATTTCTTTTGCAGTCCTACACATCACAACCCGTAACATATACCTGCATAATTCATCACAAATAACTGCAAATACCCATGAGATCTGCGGATTTAAACCTTATAAATAAACAACGTAAAGACACACATCAAGTTGGTCTATTATTTTCTGCTTGCTTTTGTTATTAGACACTTGTGATCAGTTCTTTTTCAGTCCAGGTCTGTATGTACAATATTTTAAGGTTTGCCTTGTGATCGGTTGGACATCGATTATCTTGTGATGGATTGCCTTGTGATCAGTTCTTTTTCAGTCCAGTATATAAATCCTCTTGGCTAAGATATGAGATTATCCCAACTTTTCCTGCCTCTATATATGTTTGATCTATATAAAGTTAGAAATAGCACAAATTAGAAAAATTAATGTTAATTAATCTGTACCTTTCCTAGAAATAAGCAATGGGGTCAAGAAAATTGAAGAGATGGATTGCCTGTAAGTGATGAGTAACAAATGGCTCATTTCCTCAATGAGGGTTTCTTGAAAAGTATATTAATAATAGCCAAACCTAAATCTACATGCTGCATTCACTGTTCAAAACAATCACTTTTAGCCATCAATTCTTGGACACATTAAAAATTAATTCTTGGACACATTAAAAGAATCGTGTTTGTAATACTTTTAGAGAGTACTTTTTGAAACACTTGATACTTCTTCATAGTTGGACTTCTGCGTACATCAGCAACATATACTTGTGCATTCATCAATCTTGTGCTTCTTGTCACAATAATGCGACTGTTTTAACCATGCAAATAATTAAAACTCATGATAATGTTGCAGGCACGAAAACTTGATTGAAGGTGGCTGGAATCAAAGGAAGCTTTAAATGATGGATATTGGAAAGAGGGAAAAGATAAACATCAACATGTTCTGACCACCAAATTCCTGATGCAGGTTTTCAAATTCTCATGAAATTTGTTAAGTATTCTAATGTTTATCTGCCTTCGATGCTTCTTCATAGTGCAAAAGTTGAAACCTTTGTTGAAAGTGTGTTCTTGGAATTTATTCTTCTTCTGTTGGGTATTGATCTTTGGAGATTGCTCAGTTTAGTTCCTTGCTCATTGTACATGGTTATCGCCCTATAGATCAGAAACATTTGTAAACACTAATTCTTTTTCTTTTTTCTCTGTTATTATTATTATTATTTGTGTAATTGGATTAAGATTGTGAGTGCTTTATCAATCTTGCCCAAGCCCAAAACTCTGATTACTGTTAATATTTTCTTCAGAAGTAAACTATAAACTGATTTACTTAAATTATGGTGCTACAATTTCTTACTTAACAAATTATTAAGTAAAACACATTGAATTTATAAAAAAATTAAGAGCACCCGCCTAGTATGTATGTGTGTGTGTGTATATATATATATATATATATATTATTGTGTACTAGTTGGGGACTTTGTCCATCCGGGAAGAAATTACAGCAAACCACACCACTG
Source organism: Leptodermis oblonga (assembly GCA_016801395.1). Taxonomy (NCBI): domain Eukaryota; kingdom Viridiplantae; phylum Streptophyta; class Magnoliopsida; order Gentianales; family Rubiaceae; genus Leptodermis; species Leptodermis oblonga. Next base: position 40,266,339 of record CM028760.1, read on the forward strand.
AGGTCAATCTAACTTGACCCAAAATATTAAACTAGTAGGTTTTGAACCCAACTTACTTAACCCATAACAGAACAATTTCCCCTCATATCTTAATTCATAAGAAAACCCATCTCTACTCCGGATAAGGCACTAACAGTTTGTCAAGTAAATGGGTCACACAAAAACTTATATCTACTTCGAATAAGGAATGATATACTTGTTGAGTAAATGAGTCAAATTACGAGGTACACATGCAACAACCCAAACTTGGGCTCTGATACAATTGTTGGAGAATTTACCCTTCTTGTTGAAAATGCAACAAGTCACACCAAAAACCCCAAGAGGTAAATTAACGCACAAATTGACCCAAAAAGTTAAATTAGTAGGATTTGAGTTCAAATTAACTTATTAAGTACTTTATATCACCCTCAAATTCTCACGTGGTATTCTTAATATACGTACCCATGACTCTTAACAATATCGTCATTGTAGTCTGATTTTTCATGAACAAACCCTTTTTGAAAAATACAAATCAAACACTACCCTAATTTTATTATATATTATTTTATTCGTCTCACTCAAAGAATTCACTTTGAAATATGTACAACTTATTACGAGTTATGAGGTACAATACTTAAAAATAAGTAATTTAACACCATATTTTTTTACTTCTATCATTACTTTTCTAAGTACGGGTTAATTGTGGACCACACATTATTATATTAGTAAGAGTATATAATGTAAACCCAATTTAAAGTGTATTCTTTTAATGAGATAAAAATTTTCTTGAAAGTAGACTCTTTAACTAGGACAGAATAAGTATTTCTAAATACTTGTCTTGTTGTATTAATTTGAAGGGTTAAAAAAAATTTGTTTCCTTGCTTAAGTGCCTGTTCCTTTTGAAAGGTTTGAGTTTTGATTTTGGAAAAATAATTTTATAATATAAAAAGTGTATTAAAAATGTAAAAATGTATAACTGAATAGTAAAAAATTGTATTAGAAATGATGAAAACTGATTATAATACATTAAATTTACTATTTAAAAAAAAAATGAAACCAAAACCAAAACCAAAACTTAAAAGAACAAGAGCTTAGTTAAATAGATTTACTGTTCCCGTTCCTTTCTATCTCATACATATAGGATTATCGTTTTTGTTTTTTGTTTTAAGTTTTTTAGGCTTACAATCCACAAGTTTCAAAACTAAAACATCAGGGTTATAAGATTCCTCCTCACAAGTTTCAAAACTAAAACCTCAGGTTACAAGGCCTTGTTTGGAAACAAAATCCAAATCCAAATCCAAATCCAAATCCAAATCACTTATTCTTCCTCCTTTACAGTCAATTCAATCATCTTATAGATTATCGTTCAATCTTCCTTGTACTCAACATGCTCTGAGAGCTTTATATATCAAAATTCGTTATAAAGGTATTACGTTCCAAAATTATAAATTGAAATACTTCCTCTATTCTATTAAAAGAGTTCATTTTTAAATTTTAATTTTGTTTTAATGGAAAAGTTCACTTTTAAATTTTGTACTCTTTCAACCCTTAATTGGAATAAATGGATGCACATTAGCTATTTTAAATATTGTATATTGAAATCCATATATAGTAAGTTGTATATTTTCGAAACATGACTCTTCTAATGGGGCCATTTAGGCCGGTTATCCCAATTTTATGTGTAATCTAACCTACTTCATGAATCATTATGACGTTGTAGGTGATTAAAAAATAGAAATAAAAAACAAAAAGTTTCTTTTCTGTTTATTATGTGCATTATATGTACTAAAATTTGAAGCTCCATCATTGACCTAATATTTGACATTAGTTTGCAAATTGCAATAATAAAACGCTGCCCAAAAAGATGAACAGATTCTAGAACAATTAAGAAAATTTACTCCTTTTTTTTTTTTTGGCTCTTTTATATAAGTTGAATAATTCTAAAAATATAATTATATATTCTGTTAAAATATGCACAAAATATATATAAGAGGGTATCTTAACTTTATTTTTTATTATGACTACAAATATATGTAGAGTAATCATGTGGTATCGCAAATATGCTTGACGATTGTATTCATACCAACACTAATACATTGAATCTCATAAAAATTCTGCAGTTAAAAAGAATTTCTCGTATTATACCTTCATATTTCTTTGTTAATAAAGAGTTCTCGTATATTTAATCGGCTATTTTGAAAGAAAAATTAAAAGAAATGGGCGAGCAGAGATGCGAATATTTACTCTCATTATTCCCGAACAAAAACACGGCGGCGGCGGCGACGACCGTTGTTCAATTTAGAATTTGCAAACTTAAGCGGCCGGCTAGCTCATATCACAAAATTACAAAGATAGCGATAGTTTTCTTCCATCGTTGACATTTTCTTTATTGGTTGGTTGAGATGGGGAAGTATAGTAAGTTGTAACTATTGAATCTTCAACGGCAAATTACATTTACCTCCCTCAACTCAAAGTTTGGTTAAATAACGAATCAGTTTTTATAGTTTTAGAAATTACAAATATTTTCCTGAATTATTCAAAATATTTTTGGTTTGCATTTATTTTTTTGATTAACTCATGTAAGGGTGATATTGATCCGAACTATTTTTAAACTCTGGTCATTTATTAAATAATTAAGTCTAAAATTTTGTTCCTGTTTGGTTTAATTTATTTCAAATAAATGAGTTAAAAATTGAACTTCTATTGAGTCAATATTGAAATTGTTCGCGAAAGTTTGTTTCATTTTCGGCCATAATTAACATGGATCGACTTTATAAGGGCATCTCCAATAGGTTGAAGGCATTTTGGCTCCAAAAGCTAAAAATTTTGGAGCTAAAATGGATTCCATCTCCATGAGAGATCAATGGTTGGAGCCATTTTTTAAGCTATTTATAAATATTATTATTTAATTGTTTAAAACTATTTATGTAATTATATAAATATTTTTAAATATTTATTGTTAATAATATTAAATAAATTTTGTTTGGGGAAAAATTTTTTTCATATTATATTATTTTCGATTGTCATATAATGCAAAAATTATAAAATAAAATAAAATAATGAAAGTAAATAATAATTCAATTCAATAAATGTTTATTAAAACACTGCAATATTTATTATAAACACACACGAATACTAGGAAAACATTGCACTACATAAAATCAACAATTACAATAAGAAAAGTACATAAATAAATATAAAAAAATTCAATAATCGGCATTAGAATACTTTTCCCACAAGTGTTCAATCAGTGCGTTACGAAGGTCAATATGGGCATCTTTATATCTTATTTTTCTAAACCCTTTCTGATATTTTTCAAACCGTATATTGTCAGCCTCCACCATTTCAAGTTCAATCTCGGGTTGAGAAATCGGTCCGGTAATAATTGGTGCGGATACATCACGCTCATCATCAATTATCATATTGTGCATGATAATGCAAGCTGACATTGCATCTCGTAACACTTCTTTATTCCAAAATCGTACTGGATCTGCAATGATATGAAAACGTGCTTGCAAAACTCCAAAAGCACGCTCCACATCTTTTCTACATTCCTTTTACATTTTTGCAAAGTACTGCATCTTCGGTGTCTGGGGGTTGTGAATAGACTGGACAATGGTTGACCATTTTGGATATATGCCATTAGCTAGATAATAACCCATATTATATTATTTTCCTCGAATTATGTAATGAGCGGGAGGAGAAATACCTTTAGCAAGATCGGAAAACAAATTGGATGAATCAAAGACATTAACATCATTGTTAGATCTCGGCATACCAAAATTGGCATGCCAAAACCAAAGATCGTAGTCCGCTACAGTTTCAAAAATAATTGTTGGTGATCCGCTACGACCCACATACTACCCGGCCCATCCTGTTGGACAGTTTTTCCATTTCCAATGCATACAATCCAAACTGCCCAACATCCTTGGAAAACCGCGTTGCTCACCAATATATAAAAGTCTAGCAATAGCATTTACAGTGGGTGATCTTAGATAGGTACTTGGAAAAATTTTCAAAAATGGCCCTGCAGAACTTCTTGGCACATTCAAATATAGTCAACTCCTCAATTTTAAGACATTCATCGAAGGCATTCGCTCCTTTCGAATAAGCCAATACTTGAATAGCCGCTGTGCATTTTTGCAAAGTTGAAAGTCCAAGCTTACCTGTTGCATCCCTTTGTTGCTGGAAGTAGATGTCATGATTCTGCACCGCATCAACGATACGTAAGAATAGAGGTTTGGACATATGAAATCGCCGGCGGAATATATGCAAATGGTACAACGGCTTTTCTGCATAATAATCACGGATGAGAGTATTTTCTGCATTCACACAATCACGGTTGATCACTCTACATCCTACAGTTGAGCCAGTATTGGTACACCGATTGGATCGTTGATTAAGACAACGTTCGATGATACTGGTGTTTGATCATATCTTGTATCTGAGCATCTTTCAGACCAAAATCGATTGGTGTATCAAACTCATCATCCGAAGATGATTTGTCTATACTAACATTTGATGGCCCCCCTATATTGAAATTCATATTTTCAGAATATTGTTGATAAAAGAAAAGGGTTGAATGATTTTTTTCCTTAAAATGTGGTGAGTAAGGGATGAGCGGAATGCATAACTAATGTTGGTATTTATAAGAAAATATTGACATAAGGTTGATGATTGGATGAAATATATCGAACGGTCACGGAAAGGATGCTATCCACCATATTAAAGAGATGAAGATACGTGGATAATAGGGTTATCTAAATTCAGATGTGAAGTAAACGATTGAGATTAGCGGAAAATCAATCCGACGGCTGTGGTAAGGATGATATCTGCAGACAAATGACATCGTGACACGTGGACGATAGGATTGTTGATGAGGAAATAATAAATCCAATGGTTGAATCATGTCCGAAATCGATCTAACAGCTGTAATAAGGATGAAATCCACCAACCAATAGGAACGTGACACATCGATGATAAAGGATAGATATGTCTCTCTAGATCTAACGGCTGATTTTTTTCAGGAAATTGATCCAACGGTTAATAATCTCCAAACATATTTCATTATCTACATCCAAATTGCCAATATATGCAATGACAAACTCACCACATTTTGTATCATCAATACCCGAACTTGTAGTTCATTTACTCTTCTTTTTTCCTTTATACTCCCAAAATTCTAGTTCCAAAAATGAGTTCTCGTGGAGACGGATTTACTGTTCGGAGACGGATTTACTGTTCCCGAAGATGTTCTCTTGTGTAACTGTTATACAAAAATTTCACAAGACCCAATAACGGGTAGGTATCAAAGCAAGCAAGATTTTTGGTATCGTATAACCGACCAATGTAATGCTGCTAGGCACTCACGTTGGTTGGAACGCACCCGATGCTCTATTCAAAATTGAGTCCAAAATATCATTCGAGCCGTAAAGAAGTTACAAGGATTCATCAATAGCGTCGAGAATTTACACCGAAGTGGTGCCTCCGAACAATCTACCGTGAGTAGTTTTAGAATTCAATTTTTGTATCTTAATATTTTCTACATACATTTTATAAGTATTATTATTAATAGCAAAAATTTCTTTGTAGATGGAGGAAGCAAAAATTTTATACACAGAAAATACCAAAGATGGGGTGTTCAAATTTGATATGTGTGGGACGCAGTGTGGCGATTCCTAGAGTTAGAAACTAGCAACACTACTTCCCAACCGAAGACTAAGAAGAAAACTACTAATATCGTATCCTTGGACTCCGAAAATCCCACCCCGAATCTCCCACCCCCTTTTCTCTTAATTTATATCAATTTTCTATTAACTTGGATTCTGACAGTGGTGAGTCGTCATCTAAACAGCCTCTTGGAGTGAAGCAATCCAAAATGAAAAAGAAATTAGAGAAACATTCAACAGTGTCAGATGAACAAATCATGGAAAAGAGTGACCAAATGATGAGAATTGTGGAGGCCAGTAACCAGACAAAAATTGAGCTAGAAAACAAATAACTGGCACTAATGGAGGAGAAAGAAGACAACAAAGTCATGGCAAAAGACTTGCCTTCATATCAAGATCCAGAGGTGCGTGAATACTTGAGAGCCCAACAAAATAACGTAAAGGCCAAATATCGTCAACGACAATTAGCACAGGCTCAACAAGATACGTATGGTTTGTTCAACAACATCGGCAGATTTGGAATTGATTTACCGTACTATTAAAATGTTTTCAGCTAATTATTGTTTGTTGTTTGAGGTTAATTATTGTTATGTTTATTGTCCTTTTTTTTTTTTGTTCGTTTTTAATTATTGTTACAATGATGTATTTTGTTCTTGTATTAATTTTCTCCTCCATTATTAATGAATGTATGATGTTTTCGTATTTTTATTATAATATTGTCAATTTTAATTATTTTTCTTAAATTACTATTTAATATTTTTTAATCTATTAAAATTAGTATTTAATAATTTTCATATACTTTATTTTATTAACATTTATAATTTTAATGAGAAAATTAATTTATTTTGGAAAATAAAATTATAAAAAAATTTCACAATAAAAGTACTTAAATGTCATAAATTAATTAATCTAATTAAATAATTACAGAAAATAAATAGAAAAACCATTTTTTAAAATAAAAAAATTAAAAAATAATAATAAAATATTATTTTCCAGAAATGGCTCCAGCTTTCTGGCTCTGAAAGCTTCTCCGTAGCTATTATAGTTGCCAAGAATGGCTTCCGCTAGCCATTCCCTAGCAGTTAGACCCAGCGGATGCCAAGAGAATATGACCAAATTAATATTTGTAATTTTACGTTAATATAAGGATAGATTCATAATTTATCCAAACCTTGAGGGAGATAAATGTAATTCTTCCAATCTTCAATAATGATTGAGTATCATAAAGGGCTTCAAATCTTCTGTGTCAGTTAAGGTGCATCTAAGATCACTACTACAAAATGGACTTTCTACGGCGGTGCTTTAACGGCGAAAAGACCAAAACCGCCATTAAAAAGAAAGTACGAACTTTCTACGGCGGTTAGAAAAAAACCGTCGTAGAAAGGGGACTTTCTACGGCGGTTAGAAATAAAACCGCCGTAGAAAGTCCCTTTTCAGACGGTTATATTTCTAACCGCCGTATAATTAATAAATATTATGAATTTTACTATAAAATTTGATAAATAGTAAAGTACATATTTATTATTAAATTCAAAAAAATTTGGGGGTTAATTTATAAAAAAATAAAAACTAGAAATTAATAGGAATAATAGAGGAATGGGCGGGAATTCACAATTACGGGCTTTCTACGGCGGATTTATTAAAACCGCCGTAGAAATGGACTTTCTATGGCGGTTTTAATTAAAACCGCCGTAGAAAGTTCATTTCACGGCGGTTTTTATTAAAACCGCCATAGAAACTTGATTTTGTTTGAATTTTAAGGGTTTCCCTTTGTTTCCATCTCCTGCCAGCCGCGGCTTCCCCCTGTTTCCATCTCCAGCAAACCGAAGAGTTCTCTCGTTGCCGACACCCATCCTCTCTCCGTCGGTTTTTTCTCTTGTCTTCCCCCGAAGCCGTTCTTCCGGCGGCGTTGATAACAAGATCCGCCGTCACCCAACTCCGGAGATGGTTTCTTAATCGGCCATCACCCACCACTTGGAGTTAATCTCCCATCATAATTTCACCACAATCGGTCCTTGTTGTGGGCTTCAAATCATAAAAAAGGTAATATCGAATAGTTTCAACTTTATTTAAGCTTTACAAATTTTATTGTTACTTGATTATTGTGATTGGCCTAGGGTTTATTAATAGTGTTAAATTCGGGTTTGGTGAGATGATGAATGATTAAATTTGGATTTGATTAGTGTTATATCGGTGATTATTGTATTGTTCTTGCTATTAATGATTAAATTAATTAGAATTTGATGGATGCACACAAAAATTTGGTGAAGTTTGGCGGTTGTTCGGTTTATTAGCATGGAAGTTTTTGATATATAATTTTGAATAAAGTTGAAATATATATATATATATATATCAAAACCTTTCTAAGGCTGTTCTTGCTGTTTTTGATATATATTTTTTGAATGTAGAGAAAAAAATGAATATTAATTTTTTTTTTTACAAATTTGGTACTTTCTACGGCGGTTATCTTCAAAACAGCCGTAGAAAGTTACTTTCTACGGCGGTTTTGAAGATAACCGCCGTAGAAAGTAGACATTCTACGGCGGTTTTTTTCAAAACCGCCATAGAAAGCCAACTTTCTATGGCGGTTCCTAAGCGAACCGCCGCAGAAAGTTCGGACTTTCTACGGCAGTTTTTTAGAAAGTAGAAAGTCCGTAAACTTTCTACGGCTGCCGGATAGATGGCGGTTCAAAAATGTCGAAAATCGCCGTTAAAAGCCCTAAAAAATCGCCATTAAAAGTCATTTTTGTAGTAGTGGATGTACCCATTATTGGAACGCCACCGTTTCGTCCAAATTCTCCAAACCCCACTTAAACACTTTCTCCTCAGCAATTTCCTCTATTTTCTTTAACATTTTCTCATCTCTTTCCGCGCATACTTCCTCTGTTTTCTTTATAAGTTTCTTTGCTCTTTCCCTTGCAATTCAACAAAAATTCTTCTTCTTCTTATAGCTCTTTTTTAGAGAGATCCATTTCACAAAAACTTAGTTAATTTAAACTGTAGCAGCAAGCCGAATATTTTAAAATTATATCTATAAACTGATGTAGAACACTGATATCATCCCCCCTTTGTTTCCGGCGTACATACATTACGAGAGTTTCAAAATAGACCAATTTTAGTTGTCGACTTTATTGATATATTCAAATTTATACCTGTGAGATGATTTTGTTGGCTTGTTGAGTTTTTCTCTCACAGCTCTTGTTTAGTTATTCTTTGGTCAGATAATAAGAAAGAGAGAGAATGAAGAGACAATACAAATAATCTAACAAAATATGCCTTTTTTTTTGCCTTTTCTCGTTTTCAAAATTTGTTGGCACCAGTCGTGTCTACTGAGTTAAGTAAAAAATGCCTGAGTAAGTAGGAGTTAGATTATATCAAAAAAAAAGAAAAAAAGAAAAGTAGGGATTGGATAAAATAGAGCGAAACGGTATCGTTCCAATAATGGATATACCTTTGATGCACCTTAACCAGCACCAGATGATTTGAAGCCTAAGGAGAAAGATGGGCAGCAAATTCGAATTTGAAAATTATTTCTATTCGATTTGAATGTGAAAACTGAATTACATATTCATAATATCATTTATATCATAAGAGTAATGATACACTATCAACTAATCTTCTCAACTTTCTGATAGCAAGTGAGGTGTCATGTATTCATTGGTTAATAATGTAGTATTAATAATTATTTTATAAAAGTGTAGCCAATGAATGTATGACACCCCACTTGCTATGAGAAAATTGAGGAGATTAGTTGAGTTGTGTATCATTTCTCTATATCATAATTTATTTAGTTTCAATAAAAATATTACTGTATTAATTTTATATTAAGTTCCAAAAGGTATTTTAAAATTGTGCAGAGATCTAGCTCAAGTGACAAAACACTTATGCACAGACCGTGAGGTCAAGAATTTGAATCGCACTTCTAGCGAAAGTTGTCAAACTTTAGGAAGAAAAAAAAAATTAATATCATAGCAATATTTTATCATCTTCAAACTCTTTTAATAACAATTCCTTTCACATTTGTGCATCCTTTATTCTAACAAATTCATCAGAATTTGATTGTAGGCACAAAATAGGTGAAATAGTAACACTTAAACATGTTATTTCCCCCTTTTCACTAAAAAAAATTCGATTAGCAATATATACAATTTGTTATAAATTTTAAAGTACAACACCTGAAATAACTATTTGACACTGTTTATTCTACTAATATTTTTACTTTTTTTAAGTGTGAATTAATTATTGCCACAAATAAATATATTAGTAAAGATAAAAAAAAATTAAATACTTAAAAACTGAATTTTCCTATTGTAACAAAAATAAAATTAAAATTTGACTATTTTGATAGCGGAAAGAATACAACAATTTTGGATAATAAAATTATTAATTATCTCAAAGCGCTAGAAACAAGAAACAAAATCGAATGAAATCAAATATAGTATATGAGGTGGTTTCCTTAGTGATTTATAGAGAATGCACCCAAAAAAAACTGTTTTCCTTGTTTAATTCGTCCCTCCAATATTCTAGATTTATGTGATAGTCTTGATCGGTTTATGGAGCACGTTGGATGGTGGTGGTTGGGTGACAGCCAGTCCAAATCCCATTCTTACCCTTGTGTGTGCAATTTTAAAAATATGGAATGGTAAAAAAAATTTGAATAATGGGAACTTTTTTGGGGAATACACTATAAAAGAAGGAGAAAAGTAAAAATATGGGTGGGGTGTGGAAATGAGAATGAGGGGCGTCTCATAGCCAGAAGTTGATGAGTCTCACATTAAAGAAATTCTAGATAATTATTATAATCATTTACGTACCAAACATATACGAATTTAATTCTAAAAATCAAATGTTCAAACCTCTCATTCTTATTTCACACGTCAAACACATTTTAAAGAGTATTATTGAGAGATGAGAGAATGGCGAGGGAGTGGTTTGAGCGAAAACTTGCAATCTTGAAGTTGTGAGATTGAATTTTGATAATTAAAACTTGCAAAGTAAAAAAAGAAATAATAAAGTAAAGGGTATTTTTGGGTGAAATACATTTTTCCCCTTATGGTTTTTCATAATGGACAGTTTTTTCCTCGTGATTTCTAAATTTTCAGTTACCCCTTATAAACTTTAATTGTTTTAGTTACAAAATGTCAAAAATAGCCCTGATGTAAAAAAAAATATTATATTGAATAACGAAGAAAAACTGCGGTGAGCATCAGAAACTTAAGCCCGTGAAGTCTCCTTCTCACAAATGTGTTTCTGGCGTCGGTGTAATTGACGACTGGGTTCAATTTTTTTGCCATTGAAGCTGAAGCAAATCACCAACCGACATCAATCTTTCTTTTCCTCTCATGCCGGGCAACAAAAACTTTGACAACAAATAATTGGAATTTCATATCCACACGGCAAAAAGCAAAATCAGTGCTGATTCAAAATCCAACACATCAGATATTGAAGGAACAAAATTCAGATGAATGAATAATAGCATTGTCGAGATTGACAAAGGAAAAAAGGGAACTTATCTGAGCCAACTACCTCCATTAATTTTTGTAAAAAAATTTTTAAAAAAAGACTTTCAATCAAACATTATATAATCAGTAGCTTCATAGAATCCAGTTTCAGAACTATACCTTACGGGGAATCAATTCTTGGAAGAGCCATAGCTTCAGGGAAACCATTTTTCCAAATTGTTCCTCAAACGAAAAACCCATTGAATCGCAGCTGCGTTTTTTTTTTTTGGTTAATGGAAGAGCTGCGCTTTCCAATACCAAATCATCTCGCAGAGTAGAAACCTTTTTGCCGACAAAAAGAAATAAACCCTTCTTCATCGTCGGAAATTAATTTTTCCAGAAACCCAAGCTGTTCTTTGTTGTTGGGATTTTGCACTGTGACTAATAATTGGGGTTATTTTGGAAATAAAAATGATGACCACTCTCCAATTTAACGGAATCACACTACTACAGTTAAAATAAGAATATTCTGTTAAATTGACACTTTAGTCCATAACCATAAGGGGGTAAGTGGGAGTTTTAAAACTATAAGGGAAAATTGTCCATAACGAAAAACCACAAGGGGTGAACTATATTTTACCCTAAAGTAAATTAATGGATTTTTCCCCTTCAAATTTTGGGATTCTTCCATGCAATAATGGTGTATCATATAAAATTTATACTGAGTGATATTATTGAGGAATTCTTACACGTAATAATATTATTGAATGACTAAGGGGGTGTTCTTTATTATGTTTTAAAAAGGATTTTGAAAATAAGTTTTCGGAAAAATAGTTTTATAATGTAAAAAATGTATTGGAAATGTAAAAAAATGTAGTTAAATAGTAAAAAATTGTATTGAAAATAATGCAATATGACTATAATATATTAAATTTACTGTTAAAATTAATCAAAACCAAAACAAAAAGAAGATGCCCTAAAAGAAAAGGAATATCATTACTAATTTGGCTTACTAAAAAGATAAATACAACAAATATACTAAATAAAATTTTAATATTGTCATTTTCTACCCGGATTTATTAATAAGCTTTTCTATATAATGGTTTCCTACATTAAAACAACAAGTGAACTGCCAAAAATATACCTATTCTCTAATTTAAACGGGCAGAAAATGTACTAACACCGTTAACCTCCGTTTCTCTCACATGACTTTTTCTGAGCATTTTTGTGCGTTCTTCTCCAACTTTATTTTACCCCAAATTCCTCCACCTCCCTCCTCCCAAATGTTCATGTCTTGGAAATAATCATCCACGTTGAGTAGTGCTGCTCTTTGAACACATCGCACAATGGTTCAACTTCTTCACTCGACTGAGTAGTGCTGCTCCTAATCGAAGAACGGATGTTGGACAAGAAATGCTAGAAGAAAGATTGTGGGACTCCTCGCCGAACTCATAGCTTGAGACCTACATGGCGGTGACTTCTTCCTCTTTCTTTTCCGGAGGAGTGATGTCGTTTATTAAAGCATCCGGGCCATAGCGGCGTTGTCGTAGACCCTAGCAGCCTCCCCAGCCGTGTCACAAGTGCCCAACCACAGCCGCACCCGCCTCAATGGGTCTCTAATTTCCGTCACTCATTTGCCCCTAAGATCTCTGCCGCACCACATAACTTTCTAACTCCACCCGCTGCTGCAACCGCGAGTCGGTGTTTTATAACAATAGTGCATAGATATTTCAACCTATTTTTTTTTTTCAATTTACGAAAAAGAATTAGACCTTACATTCTAATTCAGAACTCGTGAAAAGAGTTCTTTCTTTAGAACTCAAAAATATATAATATATATATATGAAAAAGAATGACTCTCTTTTTTGTAATTCTTCTTTTTTATTCCGTTCCTATTCTCCTTTCCTCATAACTCATAAAATATAAAATAAAAGGGGCTTTAACTTTAACCAAAATAAAAGATTATCTCGTTCGTGATAGTTATTTACTTAATTAGTGAATAGGAGCATACTTTGGATCGAAATTGTGGGGGTGGTTACCGAACTTTCATAGACTTCTACTTGGCTTGGAGAGACTGGCAATATTCTTCTTGGTGGGAGCGTTGCTGGTGCTACTGACATTGGCGACTTCGATTCTGATCTCGCGAATGTAACGCTTGACCCACTGGTGGCCAAGCCCAAAAATGTCATTCTCATGGTATGTAGAAGAGTTAGTGGCGTCAGGGTCAATGAACAATAGAGGGGGTGGGAAATTTCTATGAACAATAGAGGGGGTGGGAAATTTCTGGGGACAACGGTGGTGGGTTTGAGGGGCCGAAATGGGGACGTCGATTGTGGGTTTGCGGGGAGAGGAGGGGGAGAAATTTAGGGAAGAAGATGAAAGTAAATGGATAAAAATGCCCTTGAAAAAGGCACGTGAGAGGTACATGATGGCCTTTCCGTTGGTGCTAAAGGAGGTTAACGACGCCAGTTCATTTTTGGCAAAAAAAAGATAAGTATCAAAGCGGATACAATCGAAAAATATAAGTATATTTTTGAAAGTTCACTTTTAAACAAATTCTATCAGTACTCCTATCACGTTACAGGACCTGTACATATCAAATTTTCACCCCAAATAAATGAAAATTTTGTTGTATTCATTTAAAAAATGCTTATATACATTTGTACCTTATTTCTGAAATTTGAACTTACTACATTAATCTCAAAATTAATCTAAGAAGGACAAAACTGAAAATACAACCAAGGACCAATAAATCTAGAAAATGCAAATTACATTTAATCTTTAACGTTTTACCAAATTATATAGAGACTCATAAAAATTTAATAAATCACATTTCAATCTTCATGGGATCGAAATATTATTTTAAAATTTGATCTTAATCCCCAACAAATAGACTCAAAATAATATTTTAATCCTTATAACTAGAGATATAAATGAGTTGAGTTTTTTGGTCAAAGCTTGGATCGAGCCCGATCTTTACCGAACTCGAGCCTTGTTCATGCCATCTCATTTCATAGTTGAGTCAAAGATCAAAAGCACTTATTACTGGCTCGACAAGCCAATTGAACCAGTTTATACATACAATTATATATATATATATAAATTATATTTGTAACGTAAAAATTCTTTTAGTATATATTACAAAATAATTGGTTTGATCTCAAAAATAATTCGAGCCTATTATTATTTTGTTGAGCCAAGCTCGAACCCTAATGTTGGCTCGCACTCGACTACATGTAAGTAACCTAAAAGTAATATTTGGTCCTTCTTACGGGCTGTAATTTAATTTATTGAAATTTGAGGTGCAGCCATATAATTTGACAAAAGAGTTGGGACTGAAATGTACATTTGCCCAAAAACAAAATAGTAAGCCAGCACGAGGGGCGGGTGAGGGGTAATTCGGTCAATAAAAAGTTGCCCTTGAAATTCCGAAAATAAAATAATGAAATATTTTGTTGAAAGAACCAAAGAAAGACTCGAGAAAAGTAAAAAACTTAGAAAGGCTG